>JAHRHZ010000060.1:7638698-7652017 GCA_024137785.1 Ginglymostoma cirratum | reverse complement strand
TAGGCCCGAAATGTCAAGCTTTCCTGCTCCTATGATGCTGCTTGACCTGCTGTGTTCATCCAGCCCTATGCTTGTTATCTTGTTAGGCCTTGGCTTTTTTTAAAATTTGGAACAGCAGATGCAGTCTGAATGGATGGAGTCAGGCTCCCACGGGCCCAGGGTTTTACTTTAGCTTTTAGTAGTTGTCCAGGTTTTGAAGTTGGCTGTGGAAGCTGTTACACCTCTCTCAGCCACTGCAAAAAGCTGGTGTTCTCTCGCTGCTGCCAGAGTTGCATGTGACACAATCTGTTTTATTGACTTTGCCTTTGCCAACGGTGTGTTTATGGGATGTTACTACATTGGAACAGTTGCTGTTTAGTTGTTAAATAATCTATTGTTCTGTTACATTTTCCAAAAGAGTTACAAGTTATACCAATTCTTCTTTCTTTCATTTTGTATTTTGACTATAGAGTAAAAATAAAGTACGTTTTGCTTAAAGTCGAGTAGTGTAATCAATTGAATAACATCTGGAACATAGCACCTTACACTTGCCTTAAAATAAGATAAATGCCAAGGTCTAGGCTATCTCCATGATATATTTGAAGGGATTTGGTCTGGTCCATGTCAAGCTGAATGGTGATAGACTGGTAAAGTTTATATGCAAAGGAATATTTGATATTTTCTTACTAAGCTGTTCGGAGGTTAAAATGGAAATTTTTGGAGAAACTCAGTAGGCCTGACAGTGCCTGTGGAGAATAAGCAGGATTAATATTTCATGTCTAGTCATGAGGCATTTTTTCCGTGAGATGTTTTGAGACCTGCTGAGTTTCTACAGCAATTTCTGTTTTCTTTTCAGATTTCTAGCATCTGCATTTCATTGTTTTATTTTCCTATTCAGAAATGTTATTACACAACTTTACAGCAGGTTGGATTTAAAACATAGGCCTCCTATCTCAGAGGCAAGGACATAACCACTTCATAGCAAGAGTATGTACACTCATCACTGAAAGCAAGCATGCAGGTGCAGTAAGCAGTTACGTAGGCAATTGGTAGGTCGCCCTTCATTGCAGGATGTTCTGAATAGAGGAGTAAGAAGATCCTCAAGGAGTCTCCTTTGCCCAACCATCTTCAGCCGCTTCATCAATGACTTTCCCTCCATCAAAGGTCAGAAGTGGGGATGTTCACCAATGATTGCACAATGTTCAGCACCATTCGTGACTCCTCAGATACTGAAGCAGTCTGTGTCGAAATGCAACAAGATCTGGACAATATCCAGGCTTGGGCTGACAAGTGGCGTGTAACATTCATGCCACAGAATTGTCACGCTGTGACCATCTCCGAAAAGAGACAACTTAACCGCCATTCCTTGATATTCAATGGTGTTACCATCACTGATTCCTCATATCAACATCCTGAGGGTTACTGTTGACTAGGAACTCAGTTGGACTTGTCACATGAACATAGTGGCTGCAAGTGCAGGTCAAAAGCTAGGAATACTGTGGCAATAACTCACCTCCTGACTCCCCAGAGCCTGACCACCATCTACAAGGCACAAGTCAGGAGTGTGATGGAATACTCCCCACTTGCCTGGATGGGTGCAGCCCCAACAACATTCAAGAAACTTGACACCATCCAGGACAAAGCAGTCCACTTGATTGGCACCACATCCACAAGCATCTACTCCCTCCACCTCCGACACTCAGTAGCAGCAGTGTGTATTATTTAGAAGACGCACTGCAGAAATCCACCAAAAATCCTTATACCTACCTCCCAAACCCACGACCACGTCCATCTAGAAGGACAGGGGCAGAAGATATATGGGAACACCACCCCCTGCAAGTTCTCCTCCAAGCCACTCGCCATCCTGACTTGGAAATATTTCATCATTCCTTCCATATCACTGCATCAAAATCCTGGAATTCCCTCCATAATAGCATTGTGTTTCAACCACAGAAGGTGGACTGCAGCGGTTCAAGAAGGCAGGTCTCCACCACTTTCCCAAGGCCAACTAGGGACGGATAATAAATGCCGGCCTAGCCAGTAATGCCCACATCCCACAAATGAATTAATTTTTTAAAAATGTAAGTTTTATTGCAACTGTACAGGGCTTGGTTAAGACCACACCTGGGATATTGTGTCCAGTTTTGATCTCTTACTTTGGGAACTCTCCGCTTGCCATTGTAGGTGCATGGGGGTGTGTAGTTAAGGCTAATCAGAAGGATTCCTAGACTGACAGATTTCTTTTTTTAAGAGACCTGTATTTGCTGGAATTTAAAAGAATTTGATGGGATTTTACTGAAAGGTGTTGACAGGGCTGGATTGATGTTTCACTTTGGCAAGAGGATTTGCACAAAGGAGTCATGGTCTCAGGATGTGCAGTCGGCTGTTTTGGACTGAGACAAGAAGAAATTTCTTCACTTAGAGGTGGTTGAACCTGTGGAATTCTACTCCACAGAGGGCTGTGGATGCGAATTCACTGAACGTTAATTTAGAAAGAGATTGATGGATTTCCAGGGGCTGAGGTTACAATGGGTGTGAGGAGAATGGCGGATCATGAGATTGAGATGGAAGGTCAGTTGAAGAGTGGAGAGAGCTCAATGGGCCAAATAGTGTACTCCTGCTTCCATTTCCTACATTTGTTGGTAATCTCAAGTGGGGTAAAATGGGCTAAATCTCAATTTTGTAACCTAAGAATGCCAATCATGAGCAAGAACTTCCACCTTCTTTTTGCACTTTCCTTTCTTCATTTGGCGTGTGCAAGGCACAGCTGTCGAGTTCGAGTTAGGAGCGGAAACCAACTGCTTTAAGCCACATTTAGCATTCAATCTAGGGACAGCTATGAATTGACGAATGAGCCAAATAAGCTATGCTTCACTGCAAGAGTGTTTTCAGGATATCTAATGGGGAGAGGTGGATTATACGTCCTGTGCGTTGTACACCTGTAGCACTTATAGACAGTCATGGACCAAGTTTGCGGCCCTTAAGACATTAAGGATTTGAAAGAGTTAATGGTGAGGACTGCATTAAGCATTGCCTAATACAATGATTTCACATGAGAACAGGCAGGGGAACATGAAGAACTCAAAAAGAGAAAGACCTCGTTATCGGTTCTAACACATGGTATGGTAACAACGTCTATCACAATGATAATTTGCTGTCTGGTTCCTGCTGCTCTGACCTAATTGCCTTGCTAAGCCATTTCTGAGAATAGTAAAGAATCAAACACACCATCTTGAGCCCGGAGTCATATGTAGACTAATCGGGGTAAGGACAACGATTTCTTTCCTGGAACTAGATGGGGTTTTCACAACAATTCACAATAGTTTCAGTTACCCTTACTGACGCTAGCTTTCAGTTCCAGAAATATTAATTGAGTTTAAATTCCACCAGCTTCAGATTTGAACCCATAGTCCATCAAACATTCTCCTGGCTTGCTAGATGACCATTCCAGTGGCTTTGCATGCTAGCAATTAGCATAATAGGTTCATGTTTTATTTAGTACAAGAATGTCTGGTTGTTAAATTACCAGGTGGTTTTCCTTTATCACACTAGACCAAGACTAGTTCCCTGAAAATCTCAACCAAGAAAGAGGATGTTGCAGCAAATCTACCAGATAGACCTTGTGTCACGATGAACAGTGGTGAGGATTAATTTTGGAACAACGCCAACAATACCGGACTCACTACTCTGAAATGGAAATGATATTTAGAGACAGCTCCAAGCGAGAAAGTAAAAGGTTTTTGACATACCAGGCATTCATCCCTTGGGGCGTCACTATCCTTTTCGCACACTGAATGTCATCTATGATGTTGTCATTGATAAAATCTACAAACAAAAAGACAATGTTACATTAAAATAATCCAATGAATGTTCATGTGTGAAGTTTGTACCTATGTCCATGATCGAAGCTGTTTCTGGTTTGGAAAAGATGGCCCTGTCTATAAAAAAAAATCCAAGAGTTCACTAAATAATTAATCCCTGAGAAGATTTGTTTTCCCAGTTCCATTTCACTAGACCATTACAGTTTCAGAGATATAAAACTCTACCAGTTCAGTAGAGGGGGTCGCTTGCAGTGCCATCTGTGTCAAACTGATAAGCAGAGATCACCTTATCTTTTGTACAAATGGTGATGATTTTGAATCCATTACTCAGAATTTACAAAAGGGTTTTCTTTTCCCTTGCTCCTCCCCCCCACCCCACATTTCCCTTTTGCCTGTCATAGATGCATTTGGATGAGTTCAAGTAAGTTTTTCTCTCATGTTGGTTTTCTCACCAGACCTATCCCAGCAGCTACATCCCTTAAGACATCCCTTAATAGAGGGATTGAGTTCAAGAGCCGTGAAGTTATGCTCCAGCTATACAAAAGCCTGGTTTGGACACATCTGGAGTATTGTGTCCAGTTCTGGTCGCCTCATTACAGGAAAGATGTGGAAGTGTTGGAAAAAGTGCAGAGGAGATTTTCCAGGATGTTGTCTGAAATGGAGGGAAGGTCTTACGAGGAAAGGTTGAGAGAGCTAGGGCTTTCCTCTTTAGAACGACGAAGGTTGAGAGGTGACTTGATAGAGGTGTACAAAATGATCAGAGCTGTAGATAGAGTGTAGAGCCAGAGACTTTTTCCTAGGGTGAAGGTAGCTATTATGAGGGGGCATAGTTTTAAAGTGAGTGGAGGTAGTTATAGGGGAGACGTCAGAGCTAGGTTCTTTACTCAGAGAGTGGTACAGGCATGGAATGCATTGCCAGAGAGGGTAGTGGAGTCGGCCTCATTAGGGGCATTTAAACAGCTATCAGATAGGCATATGGGTGATAGTATAAGGTAGGGGTGGAGCTTAGATAGACCTTAGGATTAGGGTAAAATTTCGGCACAACATCGTGGGCTGAAGGGCCTGGACTGTGCTGTACTGTTCTATGTTCTGTGTTCTACGTTCTAAGATTTGGCCAACTCAGTCAGCTGTGGGACAGCTGAGCCAATCTGGGGAATGAACACTGAAGTCCCTTTCCCAGAGGACATTTTGCACCCTTCCTACTTTCAGTGCTTTTTCCAATTGTTGTTCAACATGTAGGTGCTCTGGTTCATCAGCTATGGGGTGTGATAGGTACACATCAGTGGGAGGTTTCATTGTCCATGTTTGATCAGGTGCCATCAGATTTTAGAAAGTTCAGAATCAATATTGAGAACTTCCAGGGTAACTCAGTCCCAATTCTATATCATTGTGTGGCCACCTCTGATGTCCATCCTGCTGGAGGGACAGGATATAGCCAGAGATGATGCTTTGACTTTGTTTGAAAGGTACAATCTGGTGCAGATTTAGGGAAGATTCCATTGGATTGATTGATACTGAATATAATTTGTTCAATCAGAAAGTGGGAGGGGGGTAGGTTGCTAAAACAGAAGTTAGCAAATTACAGCCCAGTTAGCTTAACAGCTGCTATAGAGAAATTGTTGGAATCAGTTATTAAAGATGTTATAGCACATAGAAATAATCAAGATAATAGAAATAATCAAGATAATCAGGCAGAGTCAACATGGTCTTATGAAAAGGAAATCATGTTTAACTAATTTGTAAGTCACTTCTGAGGAAGTAACATGTATGGTGGATAAAGAGAAGTTGATGGATGTACTCAGAAGGCATTTATGAAGGTGTCACATCAAAGATTATTGCAACGAATAAAGGCTGATGGTATGGGGGTAATATATTGGCATCGATAGATGATTGGTTCACTTATAGGAAACAGAATAAGCATAAGTAGGACTTATTCTGATTGGCAAGATTGAGCAAGTCATGCGCCACAGGAATCATTTCTGCTTATAATTTACATAAATAACTTGGATAAAGGGACAGAAAGCCTGGTGGCTAGATTCTAAATGAATTCAAACCCTACCATTAGCTACAGAATGATTTGAACTCAGGGCAACAGCACATTACCTGATTTACCAAAATAGTAGGCTAATGATAATACCATTGGGCCTTACTTAAAAATACCCATTTATCACAACTCTGTGTTTTCTGCTGGTTAGTCAATCTTCTATGCTTGCCTTGTGTATTAACCTTTCCTGCAACATTTTATCAAATGCCTTCTGGAAGTTCAAATGCACTACATCCACAATGTACCCACTGTCTCTGCTGCTCTTCCTTTAAGACCCTAGAATGTAGGGTCTGTCTGCCTTTAATCCCAATAGTTTTTGGAGCTCAGTACTTTTTTCTTTTGTGATAGTGATTGTTCTAAATTCCTCTTTTTCTATAATCTCTGCATCTCTTGTTACTATTGGTATGGTTTCAGTATCTCTGACCATGAAAACTGAGGCAAAATATTGATTTTGTGTCTCTATCATATAAGACCATGAGAAATAGGAGCAGGAGTAGGCCATTTGGTCCCTTGAGTCCTGTGCTATTCAATAGGATCAAGGCTAATCTGACATTCCTCATGTCCACTTTCCTGCCCTTTCCCCATAACCCTCGATTCCCCAATTGATCCAGAATATATCTATCTCAGCCTTAAATACACACAAGGGCTCTCCCCACCACGGCTCTCTGTGGCAAGGAGTTCCAAAGAATCACAACCTTCTGAGAAAATAAATTCCATCTCATCTCAGTCTTAAATTGGCGCCCCTTTATTCTTAGACTGTGCCCTCTGGTCCTAGACTGTCCCACAAATCTCCCATTGTTAACACCCCAGCCTCATCCTCAAAGGCTCTAACTTGCTTTCTTTAATTGTTGTACAGTAATTTATTTTGCTTAAAACAAAATCATTGTGTTTTAATTCTTTCACTCAATAAACATGAGTTTCAATTTCTTTTGAGAAATTGCTGCTGTAGACCAAAATTGTAGCATTAGGGAAGAGATCATTTCTGATCTGCTGTGATGCGATGAATTGCTTACCACTGCACCTCTTCCTACATCCTTTCCATTTCTTTGGGTGCTGTGTCTGACCATCTTCACACCACTTGACGCTGTTGATCTGAAAGATCCCGTAATCTGATGACAGTGTCCTTCCAGCCCTCCTGTTATGTCCAACTATCCTTGTGTTGTAGTTACTCTCATGCTGCACCAAACAAACCCCTAAAATGAGAGCAAACAGATCACACCCTTATGGTAGATATTTACTCCAATGCCCCTTCATTTCTCAAGCACAAACGAAAGTGATGGCGTAGTGGTCACTGAAATAAGACCACAGAAGCTGATATCCAGTCACCAAGTCACTTTTATTTACACATGGAGAGTCCTTGACACTGATCCAGCTTCCTCAGAACCAGCTCTCAGAGTGAGCAGAACCTTTGGTCTCTCCCTTCACCACCAGCTGTTTCAGTTTTGGCAGGACTGGGTCTTGCTGTGTCCAAAGTCTGATATTGTCAGCTGTGACAAGGGAGAGGGTCCAGAGGAAATTTACCAGGATGTTGTCATGTGTGGAAGGTTTGAGTTATAAAGAAAGGCTAAATAAGCTGAGTTAGCAACTCCTTGTCTGCCCAACAGTCTTTCTCTCTCTTTGGGCTCTATCCTATCATTTACTCCCTACCCCACCTACCTCCCTATTTTCTGCATATAAACTGATGTTTTCCCAGTCATCATCAGTTTTGAGGAAGGGTCACCGGACCCGAAACATTAACTTTGTTTTCTCCTTCACAGATGCTGCCAGACCTGCTGAGCTTTTCCAGCAACTTTGTTTTTGTTCCTAAATAGGCTGGGACTTTTTTCACTGGAGCGTAGGAAGTTGAGAGGTGATCTGATAGAAGTTTATAAAGTAGTGAGAGGTATAGATAGAGTTAATGATAGCTGTCTTTTCCCTAGGGTGGGGGATTTCAAGACGAGGGGGCACATTTTTAAGATTAGAGGGGAAAGATTTTAAAAAGACATGAAGGGCAAATTTTTTTACATCAAGGGTGGTTTGTGTGTTCAATGAACTTCCTGAGGAAGTAGTGGATGTGGGTGCAATTACAAAGCTTAAAAAACATTTGGATAGATGCATGAATAAGAAAGGTTTGGAGGCCTATGGGCCAGGAGCAGGCAGGTGGGACTAGCTTAGTTAGGGATTATGGTCGGCCTGGACTGATGGGCTGAAGCATCTGTTTCTGTGTTGTATAACTCTATTACTATATGAAGCTAAGCGTGTCCAGAAAATTTTTTTGCAAAGGAATTTAACCGTTCCCATTTCTGAAGAAGGCTCCCGACCCGAAACATCAACTTTCCTGCTCCTCTGATGCAGCCTGGCCCGCTGTGCTCCTCTAACTTAAAGAGCGTCCAACTCTTCCTTCCCTGCTGCTACAGCATGCCACCACTTTAGCCTCGCTCTGAGCTTCCCAGCCCACGCTATGCCATTGCCGAGAGTATCCCGCTTCGGACTTCCTAGCCCTCGCTACACCACTGCCAGGAGCCCACTCCACGTGGAAGCGAGAGTTCTGCTTCAGGCTTCACAGGACGACTGACCCACTCTGTAGCCATGCTGCCTCTGAAGACACCGCCGCTGCTCTCGAGCCTATTGACACTGCCCCCTGCTTATTGGCTCTCTTTATTTTGATCAATTGTTTTGATTGGTTGCTAAGGAATTTAACTGTTCCAAATCAGACAGAGGTGGGCTTTCCAGGGTGTGTACTCTCCTGAATACCAGCCTATGAGTTGTCTTACTCAGTTTAGGTCCAGTGAGACTCTCTTGTTGTGTCGAGTCCACATACTAGCAGCTACTTCAATGGCTTGTCAGCCCGGATACTTAAAATTTTAACCATTCACTGAAGATGTAGCTTTGATTTGGAGTTTTGCCGTGGGCTGGCCTGGAGTCCCAAAAATGTTATAGTTTAAGGCTATGCGATTGCTTTCACTCAGTTGGTGTTCCCTAAACTCAGTCGGCCTGGCAAGGGTGTCCACTTCCGTCAGAATACCCTGTAACTCATATATTCCACTTACCACATTTTCTAATAGCAAGGCCAGTTGCAGTGTCTGTCCGAAATCTGATCGACCTTGGGCTAGTAGACACTTTTGCAGGATTACAGCATTAATCTCACATACCAAACGCTGTCTCAGCATCTCGTTAAAGGTCAAACTAAAGTCTCATACCTCAGCCAGTCATCCTAACCTTGTCAAAAATCCCAGTACGGATTCTCCTGGCTCTCGAATTGATGAGTAAAACTGACAGTGTCTCAGAATTAGAGGAGGCTTGGCATCGTAATACTCCTTCACTAAATCAGTCAATGCTTGAAAGGTTGTATTATCTGGTACCTCAGGGAAAGTTAGGCTTCTAATAGCTGAAAAAGCTGCAGGCCCACAAGCTGTCAGGAGAATTACTTGTTGCTGTTCATCTGCCTCAATGTGATTTGCCCAGAAAAAACAATGCATTCTTTCCACATGCTGGGCGAAGTCTTCCACAACAGGATCAAATGATTCAAGCTTCCTAAATAGTGGCATAATGCCAGAAATGCTTACTCCAACTGAAAAGACAACTGTTGATAGCGAACTTCTTCAGGAGCAAGCTTTTCTGTCGTTGCCACTGGAATAAATCCACAGAGGCCTGTATCCCATCACCAAGTCACCCTTTATTTACATGTGAAGAGTCCTTGACACTGATGCAGCTCCCTCAGAGCCAGCTGTCAGAGTGAACAGAACCCCTGACACTCCTGGTTATATCTGTCAGCCAGGCCGACTGATAGCCCTAATCACAGGACTCATATTTTATGAGCTCTATAAGACTGATCTCATTACAATCACACCTTCCTGCCCCCTGCTTTTCTGAGAACAGAGGTCAGTTCATTCTCTTTTAGCTCCTCCTCGTGTGTTTTAGCATTGGGCCAGGTTCCTCCGACTCTGTCTCTGATAACTTGCCTCTTGCGCCCATCATTTTCCTCTTCAGGCAGCAAAAGGCTCGAGATGGCGACAACCATGGTGCCCAAATTTGGCTCTGAGGTATTTTGAATGTACCATTGGATTCACAATCCTGAGCCCCAGGCTAATGTTCTGGAGTTCTGCCATGGAGGCTGGTGTAATTTGAATCCAGTAAAAGAAAACTGGCCCAGTGGTGACCACGTAAACACCTTCAGTTATAATTAAAAACCAATCTGGTTCACTGATGTCCTCTTGGGAAGGAAATTGGCCATTCTGGTGACTCTGGACCTACAGTAATGCAGTTAACTCTTAACTGCTCCCTTGGGAATAAATGCTGGCCTGGTCAGTGACACTTACATTCCAGAGGCAAATGAAAACGGGCTTCACCATTCAACCGAAAATAAAATCCTGTCAGCTGTTTTTGCGGACTCTTACAGAATCATAGAATCCCCACAGTGCGGAAGCAGGCCATTCAGCCCATCGACCCTCTGAAACGTATTCCCCCGACCCTCCCAGACTAATCTCACACTCCTATCCCTGCATTTCCCATGGCTAATCCACCAAACCTGCACACTTTTGGACTGAGGGAGGAAACCGGAGCACCTAGAGGAAATGCACACAGACACAAGGAGAATGTGCAAACCTCACATAGACAGTCACCGAGGGTGGACTCAAACCTGGGTTCTTTGCACTTTGAGGTAGCTAACCACTGAGCCACTGTGCCAGTCCTTTTCTTTCAGAAACCTCCATTGCTGGTTTTTACATTTTTCTCTTAATCCGCATCCAGGCTTAATTTATTAAGAACAGTGAGTGTCAATAGTGAACAGAGTCACATAATCAAACTCAGAGTAAATGAGCACATCCCGCCGTACAGTAATTTAACAAGTAAATCTACAAAAGCTGAAAGCAATGCACTTAAACCTGACTGATAACTTATTTATTCAGTACAAAAGCAACGTGAGACTACAGTTAAGGATCTTCAGCCAGACCCTACTATTGTAGAGAATGTGAGACTTACAGTTTGCCAGACTGTAACCACGATATCCATCCAATCCATTTCTGCGCAATAGTTGAGCAAGTTCACATTTTTGATACACATAAGGATTTGTCCCTGTGAGCAGAGCACTGAGAATGAGAAAGGTCTTCATTTTCCTGATCACTACACAACAGGCAGCTATTAAACTAGAAATGAGACTTAAAATTATTCCCTCTGTCGTTGGTGTAGGAACCTGTTCTCCACATCTCCCCCCACCAACCCTTCACTGTACAGTTGGTACACACATCAAAAAAAACTTGCAAAAACTTAACCAATCTCTGTACAGTCGATCATCAAAATGGTGAGATTTCTAAGAACACTTATTTTTAGGAAACTTTTTTTCCAGGGAGCACTACAATCGTTCTTTCTCTGAAGATGAACATTTAGCTTCCAAGAGATTGCAAACACTATTTGCTTGATGGAAATTCTATACTTCTATACAATATGTTAAAGTTGATGCTTGTCTTAAACAGAATCAACTGAACTATGTCCAAATCAAATATTTCCCATCACAGCCAATTGGCTGCTGAAACAAGCTGTATTTACGTAGGACCTTTAATTAAGTAAATCATCTTGACACATTTGGATAAGTACATGAATGGGAAAGGTTTGGAGGGATATGTGCCAGACGAGGGCAGGTGGGAGCAGTGTAGTTTGGAATTATGTTCAGCTTGGATTGGTTGGACCAAAGGGTCTGTTTCCATTCTGTATGACTTTATGGCTCTATAAGAGGGGAGGTAGTGATATAGTAGCGGTGGTGTTACTCCCTTAGTAACCCAGTAACCTCAGGCCAAAGTCCTAGTGATATGGGTTTGAATCCCAGTAGATTGTGAAGTTTGAATTCTACAAAATCTTAATAAGGAGTTGGCCAAATGGTGACTGCTATCAATTATTGTCTAAAAAGCTGATAGAGATAACACAGTGTGGAGCTGGAGGAGCGCAGCAGGCCAGGCAGCATTAGAGGAGCAGGAAAGTTGACATTTTGGGTCAGGATCCTTCTTCAGAAAAGGGAAGGGGTTTCCAAGATGTAAACTTGTCGCTCTGATGCTGCCTGGCCTGCTGTGTTCCTCCAGCTCCACACTGTGTTATCTCTGACTCCAGCATCGGCAGTTCTTACTGTCTCTTGTTTAACAAGCTATTGGGTTCGCTAATCTCCTTGAGGGAGGGCAATCTGACTTCAGATCCACAGCAATTTTGTTGACTCTAGGCAATTACAGATGAGCCTAGCCAATGACACCCATCAATGAATTCCAATAATTGACACTGAATCATTACAAAGGTGTGTTGTTATGGTGCATTTTATGGGAGGGGAGAGAGTGTGATAGAGAGACATCAAGCTTTGGAGTGGAAATTATAGAGTTTAGGGCATAGTAAGCTGAAAGCAGGGCCAATAAGGAAAAGGAAATGCAAACGTACAGAAGCAAAGGATTGGAGGAGCACACAGTTTCTGGTGTTGAGGAGACTACAGAGTTAAGGAGGTGTTTAATCCCTGGAGAGTTTTGTACACAGGTGAAATAGTTTTATAAGTAAGATAAAATGGACCAGCAGCCAATGTAGACAATTTCACAACATTCCCTTATGTATCAGAGGCTGAGAATTCTACAGTGCATAACTCACCTTCTGATTATCCAAAACCTGTCCACTATCTACAAGGCACAAGTCAGGAGTGTGATGGAAAACGCACCACTTACCCGGATGGGCGCAGCTCTGACAACACTCAAGAAGCTTGACACCATCCAGGACAAAGCACCCACTTGATTTGCATGTCAACCATTACTTTAGATACTCACTTCCTCATCAGTGATGCATGATAGCAGCAATGTATACCATTTACTGTAGCAGCATTGACAAGGTTCTCTCAAATTCAGCTACGAAACCCAGGGAGAAAGTCAAGTAAGGCATATAGCTGGAAACACCATCAACTGCAAGTTTCCACTGCAAGTCAGTGATGTCACACGAAGGAGTTATGAAAAAAAGTCTTCACTTTAACCCTTCTGCAAAGCACCCCAGATGAATCAAGGATCTGGAGTCTAATCTCAACCCCAAAGACTCTTATTGAGAAAAAGCTTGTAAAGGAACACGACAATCTTTATTTTCCTCAAATAGTTTTCTTCAGCTTTCTTTGTACTATAACTTTCAAGGAATTTTCTGGAATATCAGCCAGTATAAGTGATTTTTATGAAATGGTATTCTCCTTTCTCAAGGAAATGTACCGTCTTTTGTTCTCAGAAAGAACAAACTGCCACTCCTTAGCAATCAGAAAGATAAGGAAAGAAACATCGGAACAGGAGGTCATTCATTCAGTTGAAACTCAAGACTTTAAGGCCCCCAACTCTACTGACACAAGAAGACCTTAAACTGGTCTAATGTCACTCTACCAGCAGCTCGATCCAAATTCATTCCTTTGCAACATCCATTTATCAGATTTGTCTCAAATCACTCACACTTCTGGATAACAAGGCGTGGGGCTGGATGAACACAGCAGGTCAAGCAGCATC
>JAHRHZ010000060.1:530615-574361 GCA_024137785.1 Ginglymostoma cirratum | reverse complement strand
GGAGCAGGAAAACTTGACGTTTCGGGCCTAAACCCTTCATCAGAAGGTTTAGGCCCGAAACGTCAAGTTTTCCTGCTCCTATGATGCTGCTTGACCTGCTGTGTTCATCCAGCCCCATGTTTGTTATCTCAGGCAGTTGTATACATCGGCATGACTCACTGATCCTAACCTGAGCTCTAAGGCAGCGCAGAAGTATGAAGGAAAGACTTTCATTTATATGTCACCTTTTGCAACTTCAGAATTACAACCAATCAAATACCTTTGATGTGAAATCACTGCTGTAATGTAGGGAAATAGGACAACAACACTACCACCGTCATGCACACCTCTGCAGCACAGACTCAAAATTAATTCAGTAGGCCTGCTCAGCAAATATTGCAATATTTGAAATTACTGAGTGTGTGTACGTAGGAAATTTTTCTGCCATTTTAATCCAATTAAACCGAATAGGTTAACATAAAGGTGATTAGCAATAGAATATTGTGTGCATCTGAAGACTTTGTGAAACTGGAAGAACTGTGGTAATGTAAGTCTGAAGCAAAAACAGAAGTTGCTAGAAAAGCTCAGCAGGTCTGGCAGCCACTGTGAACAGAAATCAGAGTTAACATTTCGAGTCCGGTGACCCTTCTTCAGAACTGTTCACGTGATGTTTAGATTTCTGGATTGTTGACTCTTCCCCAATTTGATTTCTTGCTAAGGACTTTCATCTGGAACACTAATCTGTCTTTCTTGCTTGTAAACGTTGACAGGTCTGTGTATTTTCAGTGAATTTTATTTCAGATGTCCTGCACTCGCATTATTTTTTCCTGCTAAGACCTTGCTTCCATTTTGAGTTTAATCAATGGCACGAGAAGCACTTCACATAATCTTGGTCCCAAAGCAGCCTGTGTGCCTTCAGGCTTCCAAACAATGTGGCTCTTCATTTATCTCAAAGATAAACAGCAAACAGATGTGATATGCCAGAGCACAAAAGATTGGCACCAGCCCAGCTAACAGCAGCCTAACAAGTCAAAGGATAAAAGGCCTTGATTAGAAACTTCTGAGACAGAATTATCACATTATCTGGCATGATCTCACTCAGAGTTAATGACACTCAAGCAGGACGTCAAGAGAAAACTCATCCGGCAAAGGTAAACGAGATTTTGATTGTATCACTGAGAGAGATCAGCTAATTGGTACAGGCAAATAATTTGCAATAAATCCTGTAATACATCTGCATTCACAATTCAGTAACATTACGATAGTTACTCTGTTGCTCCACATCAAATATAGTTGACCAGAATCTGTTTTGACAGGCTTCAACATGACAAGGCTATCTAAGCACATATATAAGGTGGCACAGTGGCTCATTGGTTAGCACTACTGCCGTATAGCACCAGGGACCTGGGTTTAGTTCCAGCTTTGGGTGACTGTTGGTGTGGAGTTTGCACGTTCTCCCTGTGTCTGCGTGGGTTTCCTTCCACAGCCCAAAGATGTGCAAGTTAGGTGGATTGGCCATGGGAAATGTGGGGTTACAGGCATAGGATGGGTTTGGGTGGGATGCTCTTTGGAGGGCTTGATGGGCTAAATGGCCTGCTTTCACACCATAGGGATTCTATATTTTCAATACAAACTATATGGAACAATGTTGTACTTTGACCTGCCCACCAGCCCAAGAGCAGCAGGCCAATATTTAGTGTGAGGGGCTCAATTTTGTTTGATGACTTTGCCTGGATATACCACTAAATGTCTAGCCACATTATCGCTCGTCTCCAAACACCTTGGTCGACACGCCCATGTTTGCATTGTATCATCTAGCCATTCTGATTGCAAAGTCAGCGAAGTTTGTATAACTTGATTGGATAATTCTTGATATCATTGAAAGGGTCAATTTCTCACCGTTACATTCAAGTAGGTAAATAAGTGCTCAAAGAAAATGGAAACAGTGCAAAATGTTTTTTTAAAAGGATCTCACACATCCAGCAGCCCAGAGCAGTGTTTTGGATGCTCATCTTTAACTCTTGGAGATTCCAGGAGAATCATTAACTCCTAAATCAGCTGAAAATCCAGATTAAGGCATTGCTGTCTCACAGCACTAGGGACCCAAGTTCGATTCCAGCATTTTACAGTGCGGAGCTGGAGAAGTACACCAGTTCAGGCAGCATCAGAGGAGTAGAAGAGTTGACTCCCCAGCTCCCCTGATGCTGCCTGACCTGCTGTGTTCCTCCAGCTCCACGCCGTATCGGCTCTGGCTCCAGCATCTACAGTTCTTGCTATCTCCAGTTGATTCCATCCTTTGGTGACTGTCTATGTGGAGAATTCACATTCTCCTTGTGTCTCCATCAGTTTGCTCCAGTTTCCTCCCACAGTCCAGACATGTGCAGATTAGGTAATTTGACCATGGGAAATGCAGGTTTATGGGGATGGTGTTGGCACTGGGATGAGTTAGCAGTTGGTGTAGGGTTGATGTGGGTTTGTGTGCTACACTGATGCCCAATGGTCGTAGGAATCTTGTGGTTGGTTCAGGCAGGCCCTAACACACTCATCACGCTACTGTACATCAAGAACATATCCAAACCAAAGACCCCTTACCCACTATGGACAGACGCAATGTAATATACAAAATCCCATGCAAGGACTGTGACAAACATTACATTGGACAGACAGGAAGAAAATTGGCTACAAAAGTATATGAACACCAACTAACAACAAAAAGACATGACCAATACTCACTCATCTCCACCCACAGGGACAAGAAGAACCATCAGTTTGATTGGGACAACACCAGTATCCTAGGACAGACAAACAGAGACAGGCGCGGGAATTCCTAGAGGCCTGGTTCTATACCAAGAAGGTCATCAACAAACACATAGAACTAGACCCTATATAAACACCACTGCGAAGAAAAACCAAAAATAAAGTAATCAAATCCAATAGACCCTAGAGTTTAAAAACCAGGCTGGAAAACATAACAGTGCTTCATTGGAGTCTCAACTGATGATGTTACCCAGCAGGGTAATGAAACATCTGCGAACCAATGAACTAGTTCAGCAAGCCAACCTACCACAGCATCACACTTTTCACTCAAATCAACCCTCAACAAATGTTGGCTATCTGTTTGTTGGAAAATTCCATTACCCTCAGTCCTTACCTTCACATATTCCTTCCAGCAACAGAAGCAAACACTGGGCATTGTGGAGAGGCAGAGAATCAGAAATAGTTCTTCACCCATCTCCACACTGACAGCTGCAACAGAGGAGATACTGGAGCTATATGCCAAGTCTCAACATAGAGTCATAAAGATGTGCAGCACAAACAGATCCTGTGGTTCAACTTGTCCATGTCGGCCAGACATCTGAAATTAATCTAGTCCCACCTGCCAACATTTGACCTATATCTCTCTAAACCCTTCCTATTCATGTATCTATCCAGATGCCTTTTAAATGTCGTAATTGTACCAGCTTCCACCATTTCCTCTGGCAGCTCATTCCATGCACACACCACTCTCTGCATGAAAAAGTTCCCCCTAAGGTCCCTTTTAAATATTTCCCCGACATGTTGGCCCATCAGAGGTTGAGAAATGAGGTTCCCAAAATTACCTGGTGACAGAATTAAATATCATTCAGTCTCATGTTATGCAATACTGTGTCAGCTTGACATGGTGTCAGCAGCTAATAAAGGATGATCAGATGCAAAATGCTCATGATACATAACAATGTGATCTTTCATCCTCCACAGCGCCATCAATCATTTAGCTGCAAGTAATCCAGGGGGAGAAGGATGAAGACTCCTCGAAGGACACCATTCATTCTGAAGATGCAGCATTATAGAAATTGTGCTGTTCTTACTGTTTGGTGGGGTCAATGAGACAGATTTTCACTTCGTGTCTAATAGGTCAGAAGTAAGCAATTTCTTCAAAGTCTGTCCACCCTCATCTACAAGGCACAAGACAGAAATGTAATGGAACACTCCCCACTTGGATTATACGAAATGTATCCTGGGCTGTCACTTCATCTCTGTAAGTCCCCAACCTCTCATAGAAATAGGTGTACCCTTAATAACTATCAGACTACACGTTTATTGTTACTTGCTACAGCACTTGGAGAGCTGAATCAAATTACATAGTTTGCTTGATTTAGGTAAGATGATTGTCTTTGGATTCAATGTGACTGCTGGTGTCACACTGTAACATGACTCCAACATTGATAGCATCTCATCACTGACGCTGTCATCATTAGTTGTTTGACTGTTAGTTGTTTCCTGTTGTGTGCCTTAATACGACTGCATATCCTTTGAGGTGAATGTGAACCTCTGTGCAAACACATTCAGTTTTCCAGGATTTTCTTTGTTACAATGCTACTCCTTCAGCCAGAATGTAATAGTGAACCTTTTTTTTTGATTATTCCCTTCTTTTCTAGCATCTCTATGTTGTGTTTCAGGTTGGAATTGAGGGCAGTTGGAACTTACCTCCGTAGATGTCGAGTAGTTCTCACACTATCATCTATTTGGACATGGTATTCACCAGGAAGGCATTAAAGATCTTTAAAAAAAAACTTTGTACTTTTCCATATCTGTTTAGAAAATAATGGATAAAGTGGCCTGTGAAACATTCAAAACATTTTCTGGCATTTGCAGGTTTACCAGTCTGAGCATCAAAGTTACTTCAGCTGAGATGAGTACATTTTGCTTACTCTCTGTTATCTGGAGCTCTAAATCTTTTTTTTCCTTTTCTTTTGAACTGTCCCCTTCATTTGGCCTCTTGGAATGAGAATTACTCCACCATATGATCACAAACTGCATTTGAAGGATTCATTTTCACAGTACCACCTTAAGCCACTTCACACAGGTCTGCTAAACTCAAGATGTTGCACAATGCACCGGAGACTGCCTGATACTTTACATTCACTTGATGCTCTTCTTCAATTTTAGCAGACACAAACCATTAGACCTGATGATGCCAAACTGTCGTATGGTGTTCAATGACTTGTCAGAATCATCATTTGACTTCTCACCACCGGCCACTTCTGCAGATTTATGTTGAATCTTTCTAGCTAAATTCCAATGTACAAAATTATTCAATATCTTGTAGTTATAGCACTACTTTCCCCCATGCTGAGTATGCTTTCTTTTATTTTGTACGATATCCTGCATAATATTTATATCCTATTCTCGGGCCTTGATCTTCTGGCTGGCTGTTCTGTAAATATTTTTCCTTTTTCTTTCCAATATGTTTTTCTTATTCAGTCTGGAATGTGCCCCAGCATAGCACAAAGCCTCATCTGTTCTCCCAGTAATCCAATTTAACTGATAATTCATAACTGCAGAACTTTTGTATATGTTGACTGCTTTCATGTCAGTATCCTATCTCTCAGTTGACATACTTTCACAGCAGAATCTCTTACGTCCAAGACAATCCAGTTTCTGATGATTTCACCCAAGCTCACAGAATTCAACTAGATTTGTCAATAATCTCCCTTTCACCTGACCTTGAATCTTAAACATACAAAGCATAAGTAGAGTTGTAAGGAGAGGCTGGATAGGCTGGTACGTTTTTCACTGGAGCATAGGAGGCTGAGATGTGACCTTACAGAGATTTATAAAATCATGATCAACATAGATAAGGTAATAGCAAAGGTCTTTTCCCTAAGGCGAGGGAGTTCAAATCAAGGCAGAATATTTTTAGAGTGAGAGGAGAAAGATTTAAAGAGACCTGAGGGGCGACTTTTTCACACAGAAAGTGGTTGATATATGGAATAATCTGCTAGAGAAAGTGATAGCTGCAGGTAGAGTTACAATGTTTAAAAGATGTTCAGATAGGTACGAATTGAAAAGGTTTAGTGGGATATGGGCCAAACGCAGGTGAGTGGGACTAGTTTAGTTTTAGAAACTTGGTCAGCATGGACGAGTTGGATCGAAGAGAATGTTTCATGCTCTGTGACTCTATGATTCTATGACTCAAATTACATAGTACATAGAACATAGAATGGTACGGCGCAGCACAGGCCCTTCGGCCCACGGTGTTGTGCTGACCTATTATCCTACTAAGATCAATCTACCCTGCATTCCCTACATTTTACTATCCTCCATGTGCCTATCCAAGAGTCACTTAAATGTCTCTAATGTATCTGACTCCACTACCACTGCCGGCAGCGCATTCCACACACCCACCATTCTCTGTGTAAAGAACCTCCCTCTGACATCTCCCCTATACCTTCCTCCAATCACCTTAAAATTACGCTCCCTTGTAATAGTCATTTCTGCCATGGGAAAAAATTGGATTCAAAGCTTTCACATCTTTACTTTCTGAATTAACAGCTCCCCATTGAGTCTTAGTGTACGACACAGCACTCTAACCAGCACAGAAAACAGGGTCACTAGTCTCTTTATTTCAGTTTTTTAAAATTTAATTCTGCAGCCATTCCTTAATTTTGTAATGGTATTGGAATTATTTCCACAATCAGTCTCAAATCTCCTTTCATTTACACAGTAGTAGGGATTGGAAAACTAACAGTCATTCTGACGTACTCAATGCTTGAAAGCCACAGTCTGCATAAGTCATAGAGTCATACGACGCAGAAACAGACCCTTCGGTCCAACTCATCTGCATCGACCAGACATCCCAATCTAATTTGCCAACATTTTGCCCATATCCTTCTAAAGCCTTCTTATTCATATTACCATCTAGATGCCTTTTAAATGTAGTTTTATTTCTTCCTGTCTTTTTTTTTAACTGTAGCTGGCCCTTGTACTGTTGCAATATTTCATTTCATTCCAGTTTCACATTTCTAATCATACTGCTCCTATGATGCTGCTTGACCTGCTGTGTTCATCCAGCCCCATGCTTGTTATCTCACATTTCTAATATTGTGTTTTGATTGATGTTTTATTTTAATGTGGCTACCCCAAGCTAAACAGAGCAAAATTTAAACGAGAGGTACCGGTCGCATGACTGTGACAAGCCAACCAATAAACTATGTATAATTACATTTCTCCAAAAAAAAAGAAATTAAGGACCTGAGATAACAAGGTGTGGGGCTTGTTGAAGGGTCTGATGAAGGGTCTAGGCCCGAAACGTCAAGTTTTCCTGCTCCTATGATGCTGCTTGGCCTGCTGTGTTCATCCAGCCCCATGCCTTGTTATCTCGGATTCTCCAGCATCTGCAGTACCTTTTATCTCTGATACAATTAAGGACCTGACTTTGCAAATGGGAAATCTCAACCACCCCGAGTTAAAATGAATATCCTTGCTCATGCATTAGCAGTAACAACTGGGTGAAATTTTTATCTCCCACTTGCATTGATCCTGCTCGTTGATGGGAATATCAGATCTTTTTGGAGTTAGATTGAAATTACTTTCCTAGTTCGGAGGGAGCATTAGCTTTTTACTTGCACTGCTAACCACATTCAACTCTTAACCCAAAGCAATGACAGGGATATTCATTTAGAAAGAAAAAGTTACCATTGCCTGTGGGAAGGAAGATCAATTTGCAAACACATGGGAATCATGTAGACAAGGAACTGATGTCTGTCCTGATACCACTTGTTCTGCTACCTAGACTTATTGGCAATGGTACAGGTATTTTGGCTCCAATCTGCAGCTCTACTCAATAGTTCATGTGTTATTGATGCAGTGGTGGCCAAAAAACTACGAGACTTCCAGTAAGAGTAGGAGTGAGTGCCAATGGAGTTAGAAGTGGGAGCATATGCCCACTTTACACTATATTTTAAACTCCCAGATCTTTTTACTCACTCTGGCTTTTTATAATCTGTGTAACGAGTGCATTTATGTGTTGGCATTCATATTTATGTGGTAGCGTATAGCTTGATTAGGAATACTGCAGCAGAAGTCCACAGATGTTCCAGCAGATTCCCATCATAGTCATAAACCTGGACCTGATCAGACTATTAATTTATTAATTGTTCAGGTGTGGTTTGAAGATGTGGAGTGTCCATCTAATGGAAAAGCCATGAAGAAGACCATTTGAAAATCTCATTCATAAGACCTGAATTCAGACCTGGGTAATAATTGGTACATGTGGGGGCATTTGAGGAACTTCAATAAGGAAATATTTTCAGGGTGTCAAGTGTTCCCGTGTATCATGGTTCCGGACGCGAAGAGTTTTGATGTGTGAGGAGTTTGCATTGTCAGAGTTTATGAAGAGCTTCAGTGAGTCAGGATTTTGTGACGAATTTCTGAAGATTTTGAGATTGGGAGTGATTTGGGATTATGAAGCGTTTGGCCCCAGCCCCTTTGCATATTTTCTTCTTTGTATACATTTTATAACAATGGGTGTATTTGTAACGGGTGCATGGACAGCATCCACAGTCTTATCTGATGCATTCCTGCCAGTTCAGGGAGAAGATGGTTAATTTGTCATTAAAATGCACAGAAATGCAAAATTTCTATGGTGTAGAAGGAGGCCATTTGGCCCATTGTGTCTGTGCCATGCCTCCAAATGAGTATCTCACTTAGTGCCACTCTTCTGCCTTATTGCCATAACCCTGCATATCATTTCTTTATATGTCTAATTTTCTTCTGAATGCCTTCATTGACGCTGCCTCCAACACTATCATGGAAACAGTCCAGACCCTAACCACTCATCACATGAAAATATTTTCTCTCATATCATTTTTTGCCTCTTTTATTAATTGTGTTAAAGCTGTGGCCTCTCAGTCTCAATCTTTATATGAGTGGAAACATTTTCTCCCCATTTATCATATTCAGATGTCTCATGACTTTGACACTTCTATCAGATTCCCTCACAGCTTTCTCTTCTTCAAGAAAAATAGTTGTAGCTTCTCCAATTTATGTTCATCCCCGAAATTCTTCATTCATGGAACAATTCTTCTTCACTCTCTCTCCAGTGTCTTTGCATCCTTCCGAAAATGCAGCATTTAGAACTGGGCACTAAACTCCAGCTGAGGCTGTCTTAAACAAATTCAACGTAACTTCTTCATGCTTGTAAACTATGCCCCGATTGATAAAGCCAAGCATACTGCATGCTTTATGAACCACACTCTCAGCATGACCTGTCGCCTTTATTGACTTATGCACATACATGGCCCATGTTCCTCTGTTCCTTTATATTAAATGGTCCTTCCATGTTCTTTCTACAAAACATATCACCTCACACACCTCTGTATTGAACTTCACTGGCCACCTCTCTGCCCACTCCATGAACTCGTCTCTCTCCTTTTGAAATTGTCCTCTGTGCACCACACATATTTAAAATGCTTCCAATTTCCCATGGCATGTGTCATAAAATTACAGATCAAAGTTATGTATGAAATGCCCAGACCGTACATGTTGGGCATCAGTTTCTATTCTTTAGCTCCCCAGCTCAGACAGCCAATTCTCATTAGTGATCCAAAATAATAAAGCTCAGTAGATTATTCAATAGGAATGATCCATTCAGCCCCTCAGGTCTGTCTGGCCTTCATTGGAATATGGCTGATCGGATTACATCTCTCCAGCTTCTCAGGCATGATATCTTTTCATAGCCATGTCTAGCAATCAACTATTGACTTCTGATTAAAAATTACTCAGTATTTTCTGCTGCTCTGTGCATGAAGAATATTTCCCAACTCTCTCCTTAATGGTCAGGTTCTTTATCTACCCTATCAATTCCTTTCAAACCTTTCAAGACCATCACATGCAGGGTTATGATTACTCAGCCCATTGGGTCTGATTTGCCATTGAATGAGATCATAGTTGGAAGTCACACGACACCAGGTTATAGTCCAACAGGCTTATTTAAAATTACAAGCTTTCAGAGCGCTGCTCCCTTGTCATATGAAGTCATCAGGTGCTTCCTCAGGGAAGCTGGGTCATCGCATTGGACAAATCTTTGATAGATAAGGGAGTCGAGGATTGCTGGGGACAAATGGGAACATGGAGTTGAGACCACAACCGGATCAGCCATGATCTTATTGAATGGTGAAGTAGGACAGAAGGACCAATGGGCCAATCCTTTTCTTAAGTCATTGTTTCAAAGACAGAAGAGAATGTCCAAACCAGTTTCTCAATGATCCTTTGAATGTGACAGCCTGTGCTGGTTATTAAGGATCCCAGAGCATCACATGAAGATGGCAAGAGATTCCTGCTGAACATTTTGTCTATTTCCTACTTCCTCTCCAATTCTTCCTTCTGTTAGCTAATGTTCAGAGGGATGTTAATTACAATTCTGTGGCGGAAAGACCAACCTATTTCAGGTGATCGGTGCTTTTTAAATTGCAAATTGGTGGCCCCATGATACAATTGACCCCAGACACATTTTTAATATAATGGCACAGTGTCCCTACCTCTGAGCCAGGAGGTCCCACCTGCTCCTGAGGTGTGTCACACTGAGGTGTGTTGCATCATCTCTCAATAGGTTGTTTAAAATAACAAGAAGTGCTCAGAAACTGTACCATACACATACTAGCCTGTTTCATAGACAAAGCCCTAAGAAAGTAAATACTAAATTACTATTGAGAAACAAAGGAGTGCTGTTCCGGATCTTACTTAAATAATCTGGACCACTGCTTCCTGCACTGATACCCTCAGACACTCATGACATTCCTTCTCCCATTATTTACCTCACAACAAGCACAATGACCATTCAGCTTGTCCATCGTCAATCTGTCCTAAATTTGGAGCACTCCTTTTAGATGCTTGCTTAGCATCTGCAACTCTCTGTTCTTTTTAAATAAGTCTTAATATGCCTCAAAATCAATGTTGCAATAAACTTCAAAATAGCTCTAGCCTCTTCATCCCCATGTTTGAGCAGTTATCCATTTTGATATTAAAAACAATCCAATCAGCTGTTAATCTGCCTACTGTTTGTGGGATCGGTCTATGAAAAATGGACGCAAGGCTCACTCAACTGTCACTCAACTGCAGCACCATTTATTGTGAATCGCTTTTTCTGTGGGTCATTATTGAGGCATATGATGAAGTGTTTTAGAAATGCAAAACTTGGCTATTTTACAGCAAAGTTTCAATCGCTTGTTGTTCAAGATCCCTTGCTGTACTGTGCTCAAGAATGAGAGCCTTTCATGAGATTGCATTGTGTCAGCTGTCACCTCCTACTTCTGAATCAGAATTTTGTGGGCTCAGTTCCACTGAGCACATAATCCTAACTGACACTTGGTGCTGACATTGAAAGAGTGCTACTCTGTTTGCTGTTGCCATCAATTCAGAAGCTACATTAAACCTGCCTGCAATACAAAAGTCCCATTAACTATATAAGAGAAAACCAAAACCTGTTTTCCATAGCATCCTGGTCAATATTTATCCCTTAACCAATATCCCTAAAGAAGATTATCTAATCATTACCACATTGCTATTTATGAGAGCTTGCTGTTTACAGATTGGCTATTTCCTACAATGCATCAGTGGTTGCACTTTGGACGAACTTCATTGCCTCTCAAAACAGTTCGGGAGGTTGTGAAACGTGCTCAAGAAATGAAAGTTCTTTCTTCTCTCAGCCAGAGATGCCAGAAATCTGAAACAAAACAGAAAATGCTGGAGAAACACAGCAAGTCTAGCAGTATCTGTAGAGAGAAAAACAGTTAATGTTTTGTGTTCAGTGTCTCTTCATCAGAACTGACTAATTTAGGACCCCTAAGATCAATTATAGATTTCTCAGTAGTGCCCTTTATTAGCTAACTCAACACAATTAACAGACTGAACTTGGCATCTTCCTGAGCTGCAGCTAGATACTATGCCATTCAATTTAGTTGTTGATTGTGCTTTCAGAAAAGCCTCTCCTAAAACTGACACATGTCCACGTTACTTTTGTTCTCGCCCCTTTTAGCACACGAAACGTGCACCATAAGACAACACTATGCATGTTCCTGGTTCATCATGCTCCATCATTGACTGACAGGTACATGAGGCTGCACAGCTTTGCATTTCTCCTCCCATTCTAGAAGTGTCTGCCTTTCCAACAAACCTCTTTTCAACAAACCTCTGCCTGATAATGGAGCTTTCACAAGAAAGTGAATTGCGGTCTTGAACAACGCTTCTTGATTTGGCAAGTCTGAAACTTTGCCCTTTGTGTCAACAGACTACATTCTAATGTATTTTGTTCTGAGGCTACCTTTCACTTTAAGTTGGAATACAAAACCTTCATACAGTTCCTACTGAATTCCCATAATGTGGCAGTATGCTGCGGCCGAAGATCTGAGATGGATCAACACTGCCATCTAATGTCTAGTTTATAAATGAAATCTATGTACCTCGCATTTGGGAATTCTACATTTTTTTCCCTTCAGTTAACCCTTTATCCATCTTGCTATAGTCACATGTATTGTGCTATAACAATGTGCTTTAACGGTGGGCAATGTTTTAACTATGACTAGATATATTTACACTAGCATGCAATATAACAGTGTATGAAATTACAAAATACCGCCCTCTTAGGCAGCAAGTTCCAGATACCCACAACTCTCTGGGTGAAAATCCCCTTCAACCCTTCTGTTTCTTCCCTTAAAACAGTGCCTGTTTGTTATTGAACCCTCTGCTAAGGAGAAAAGTATCTCCCTATCCATGCTGTCTGTGCCCCTGAATCAGATCCCCCTCAGCCTTCTCTGCTGTAAGGAAACAACCCCAGCCCATCTAGTCAGATTTCATAGCTGAAGCACTCCAGCCCTAGCAACATCCCGGTGAACCTCTTCTGCAGTCTCTCTAGTGCAATCACATCCTTCCTATAGCATGGCAACCAGAACTGTGCACAAAACTCCAGCTGCAGCCTAACCAGCACCATATATAACTCCATCATAACCTCCTTGCCCTTGAATTCATTGCCTTGACTGATTGAGGTAAGTATCCCAGATTCTTCCTTTACCACTTTAGCTACCTGTCCTGTTGCCTTCAAGGATCTATGGGCATGCACACCAAGGTAGAATTATGAGGAAAGGCATTAATTTGGTTTGTGTTCCATTAAGTGTAGCAGGCTGAAGTGTGTTCTGATTCTGGTAAATGAAAGGATTGACATATATGTCAGCATAGGTACAGACAGGCTATTTCTTCTGCTGGAGATCCCAGAACAATGGTTAGGTAATAGTATCAAAGGAATAAAAGTAGGTAAATGGAGATGAAGTGCAGAGCGACCATTTTATTTTTAATTCATTCACAGAATGTTGGTGTCATCGGCTGGGCCAACAGGTTTTGCTCAGCTTGAGAAGGTGGTGAAGAGCTGATACCCCCTCTTTTCAAGAAATCCAAAATCTTCTAATGGTTTAACTACCTCCTGTCCCATCTCCAGAGCCTTGATGGTTAAAGTGTGGGTTTTTATCAATCCCTAGTAGATACTGTGTCCAGACGAACACTTTACAATTGTTTTCTGCAAGTGTGTTTTCATGTTATATCTTTCTGTTTAGAAAACTGCTGTGCTTCGGGTCTGTGGCTTGCAGTGTTTTTAATCATCTTCATCAAAACAGAAACAGTTGCTGAAACAGTCCTGCAAACATCATCCCCCCCTTCCCTTCCCCTCCCCCCATTCATCCCCATCACCAAGTGTGCTGTTGCAAGGTTGTAAAACATCATGTAGCGCAGCAGTGATTGATGGGAACATGTGTTCAATGCATTTTCAGGGTATTTTGCCAAGTCTTTGACGCAGGCTTTCAAACCCCCTAGTCAAAATAAAGCAAAATCCATCAAGTAACAGACAGTAATTCTCTTGAAGTACATGGACGGCATGGAGTCAGGATACACGAGCGAGGCCTGTGGCAAATTCTTCATGGGAGGCCTGCACTTTCCTCCATGGTGCTGCCCACATTAGTGTGGTGTTGGCTCAGAAAATAAAACAAAGCTTGATGGAGGGCCTGCAGGCTTAATCAACCAGCAACCCCCCTACCCCACCATTCCCATATAGATGGAATTTTTTTTCTTCAGAGCCCGTCAACGCAACAGGCAAAAGCGGCTTTGAGATTGCAGAGGGTGAAGGAGAGAACATGGTAGACAAACAGGGGGATGGAAGACCACAGCAAGTCAGGCAGCATCTGGAGGAAATAAGAAGTCATCGTTTTGGGTATTACCCTTCTTCAGGACTGGATGTGGGGGTGGGGAGAGCTGCAGATAAAGAGGGGAGGTTAGCAGAATGGTGGTGAGAGGTGGGCAATGGTTGTAGGTACAACCTGGTTGGTCAATGGGAAGGACAAATTTGGTTGGTGGCTGGAAGGGAGAGTCAGGAGGTGGAATGGAAGAGTTGAGGTGGGGCTGGAAAGGGAGCCAGGGGATGAGTGGGAAGGCTATTTGAAATTGAACAACTCAACGTTGAGTTCTCTGTGTGTAGGGTGCCCAGGTGGAAGATAAAATGTTGTTCCTCAAATTTGCATTCCGAATCAATGCGACACTGGAGGAGGCTGAGGACAGACATGTTGGGGGTGAGTGGTAGAGGAAGTTGAAATGGGTAGTGACCGGGATGTTCGGTTGGCCATTATAGGCCAGGCAAAGATGCTTGGTGAAACGGCCACCTATCTACGTTTGGTCTCCGGATGCAACAGACTAGGTTGGAGGAGATGCAGGTGAAGCTCCCTCTCACCTTGAAGTACTGATTAGGACCCTGGATGGAGGTGAGGGAGGTGTGTTTGTGTGGGCAGGAGTTGCATCTTTCATGGTTACAGGGGAAGGTACGGGTGGGCAGGTTGGAGTGGTTGGTGGAGAGTGTGGCGTGAATGAAGGAGTGGTGAAGGGAAGGCAGAGAGGGATGGGGAGTGGAATATGTTCCAGGTGGTGGGGTCTAATTGGAATTGGCAGAAGTTTGTGAGGATGATACATTGAATGCGGAGGTTGGTGGGGTGGAAAGCACGTCAGATTATAATTGAGGGCCTGCTATATTTTGTTAGACATTGAGAACCTATGTGATAAAGGATTTGATTCTTAGGGGAGCAGACAGGCTTTTCTGTGGATAGGATGCTGCTAGTATGCTGGGAGAAATAAGAGTGGGATTTGCTGGATGCACTCATTGCATGGGAACTTAAGCCCACTGCACTGATCTGAGCTGCTGCTTCTAATGAAGACTGCTGTCATCATCCTCTTTAAGTGTAGGAAGCTTGAGCATGCAAAATAAACACAGAAAGTGTCGGAAAATCTCAGCGGATCTGGCAGCATTGGTGGAGACAGAAATGTAGCTAACATTTTGAGTCTGATCTGACTCTTCTCCAGGAGTGTAATGTGTCTGTAAACTTACTCGCTTTGCATTCTGGGCCGTGTAGCTGAGCTGTTGTTGGCTGTTGACAGTGTTTTCTTAACCGTGGTTTACTACCTGATGATATGGTGAGATTTGTGAGGCGACCATTGACATAAGTGTCAGCTTGTCAAAAAGTAAGGTCTGATTGTCAAGGAACACTTCAGGTTTTTCTTCTGTTGTAGACCGTTCTACATCATTAATGTCTTTGTGTGGCTAGCTGATTTCTTTTCTTGCTTTCCTGAAACTGTGAGCTTTGTAGAACGTTTACTGTTAAGAGCTGGATATTCTCTGTGCTTCTGAGATTCCTTTGCTCTGCATATTCAGCACTGATAAAAACCTTTACATGATGGTGTGTGTCCTACTCATTGTACTGCCAATTCATACGTGTTATTTGTGGTTTTCAGCCCCTCAGCCCCCAACTTCACTGCCTGCATACCTATGACTGTGTTGCAAATTCTGAATGAACACCATCTGTAAGTTCACTGATGACACTACCGTAGGGGGTCGGATATCTAACAACGATGAATCAAAATATAGAAGGGAGATAGAGGGCTTGGTGACGTGCTGCAATGAAAACAATCTGTCTCTCAATTTGAACTCAACCACAATTAGGAGGCCATTTGGCCCATTTTGTCTGTATTGGCTCCTAAAAGAGCTACTCAGCCAGTCCCATTCTCCATTTTCCAGCCCTAGTTGTGTAATGTACTAAATTAATCACTTTCAAATATATATCCAGCTCTCCTGTGTAGGATAAAATGAAGGACGTCACCTTTACAGTGGTTTAGATCCTACAGTTTTTTTTGACCTTAATAAGAGATGCTCACTTCCATCACACTTTGACTGATTCCTGCTCCTTGTGGTTTAAATAAATGATTCCTGCCTTTATTCCAGCTATTATGAAGGACCTCCTGTCTTTTACCTGAATGACCTGAAGAAAATATCCCAATTTTGTGACCTATTTCGTCAGCCAACTTTATCACTTTAATTACTGACTTTGTTGTGATATCCCTGGGTCTATGACAACAGATTAATCATTATTTCATGGCCCCTTTCTTCTGTTTCTACAGGTGTTTATTGTGGTTCCTACTCACGACAATATTATCGCTCTGACTGAGCTGTAAGTAATCATTTTGAACTTCTTACATTTCCAACCTGGAGTATTGTTTTTGCTGGTCCTCTGGGAATTTTTATCACAGACTCTCGGATGTTTGTTCACTCACTAATAAGCTTCAACTCATCGATCACCTCCACATAATGCAACCTTATCTGCTTTGAAGCTACCAATTCTACTTCCCCAGGGAACCACTAACTCTACTGTTGCAGTGCACCTCTTACCAAGTCCCAGTGCTCTTACCATTCACTGGAGCACTAGTCCTGTTTGAGGATTGCCAGGAAGTTTTCTCCTGTGGGGTACTTCAATCTTCAGCTCTTCCCTTCTGCTGACTATGCTGTTAAAGGAGGCAACTTAAGCTGAGTCTGAAGTTCTCAAACCACTGCTCACCATGTGATATAAACAGTTAAATCAAATCCCCATCGTTGCTCACAATTTTATATAGGCATGTCAGCTCACTGCATTGAATTAGCAGCAACTCACGATAAAGGTTCTTGCTATTGTTCTCTTGAAACTCAGGGAACAACAGGATCTCTCTGATGTAATTTGGGAGAGGAAACCCAAATCCTGGATTATCTAGAAGAATCTATTTTAGTTAATAAGATATAATTTTCTGCAACTAGTTCTAGTTCACATTAATATGATAGTTATTTTTGCAAAGATATTGAGGAAGACCATGTGTTGATCTGTTTTGAGATCTTGACATGTTCTGCCTTGAAACTCCTCAGTAATAACATGACCAGAGCTTGCCAGACCCTTATAATAACAGGACCTGCCATAATCATCCCCTGAAATTTAGGGAACTGAAGAAATTCAATTATTTTATCCTTGTTCAAAAAACAAGGAGTGTGAGGACAAGATCTTCATTGACAGACCAGTCAGTTTAGCCTCTGTGGGATAACTTTAGACATGATAATTTGGGACAAAATTAATAGTCACAGGGACAAATGTGTTTTAAGTTAGGAAAGCCAGCATAATCATGTAGAGGAAAATAATTTTCAACTAACTTAAGATTGATTTTTTTCATAGGTAGAGCCATAGAGTTGTAGAGTCATAGAATCATGCTACACAGAAACAGTCCCTTCAGTCCAACTCATCCATGCTGACCAAATTTCCTCAACTTAAACTAGTCTCATTTGCCTGCTTTTGGGTCATGATGTAACATGATGTAATTGAGGAGGGTGATGCAGTTGATGTACAGGGACATCTAAAAGAAAATAGAGAAAGAGCCACAAAGCAGATTTGTTTACAAAATTAGAGTCCATAGAATGTGAGAAACAATAGTTATTACTGCGTATTGAAAATTGCACCGTGCATTTTGTCCACTTAAGACACATATACAATCTGCAGAAGTTTAGAACGAGTACACTTGAATTCGTATTTTAAAAACATCTGCAGCAGCCTGCTTTTGACTGAATCTTATTTTTTGCTTTGTCCCAAGGATTTCACCGCAGCATGAATATGAAATTGGCTGAGTGACAAAAAGCTGAAAGTAGAGGTGAATGGTCGTTTGTTGGACTGCAGGAAGATGATCTTTCCATTCTTCAGATACATTCATCACCGAGAATTGGATGTACAGAGTGCAATATTTAAATTTGCAGATGACAAACATTGTTGATGCATCACAAGGAGGATAGGGATAAACCTCAAAGGGGCATTGACAGGCTGGTGGAATGGGCACACAGGTGAAAGATGAAATTAATCTGACAAAATATTTGCAGGGCTATGAGGAAAAGACATGGGAACAGTACAGGTTGAGTCACTCATGCTGAAAGCTGGCAAAGACTCAACAGATCAAATGGCCTCCTCCTGTGCTGTAACCATTCTGTGATTCAACATACTATCTACTTAATGTGATGTCAAAATCACCATTGTATGAGTATGAAAAGGCAAAATGATTGGGAGCAGGGTATGTGATAAGCATCTATAAGTGGAGTGGAAAGGTACTATGAGGGTTCTTCAGATGCTTGCACACGTCGGGATCGAGTGTCCTTAGCGTGGCGTGTAAGACATGATTCGTGCCCACAGACCAAGCCCTGAGATGTTGATGCCCAAAGTTTTATATGGAGGTCATTCAGCACAAGTGGTGAACTGACTCTGCCATGCAGGTACCTGCTCTGGTCTACGTGTCGTGTTTTCACAACATCTACCTTGTTTGGTTTGTCGGGAAAGGTAGGAAACTGAGGCATGTTGGTTCATCCACAAGGCCACTTTGCAAGAAATGATTACTCTTAGTCAGCAACTCACCACTGCCTAGCGAGAAACTCGCCACTCTCCTTGTGAAAAGCAAAAATTCCAGAGTGAGATGCTGCTGACATCAAGATAGATCTCATGGCATTCTCACCTGATTCTGCCACACATCTTGCCATAGACTGTGTTGCTCAGACCCCCATGAGATTCCATCAAAGGTTTTAGTTGCTTGAAAATTAAATTCCATACAGATAAATAAATTGAAGGTTTAATTAATCAATCTTTTGTGATGTGATGCAATAAAATTGTGGATCCAGTTAAATCAGTAACATGTGAAGCCAATCACAGTCTCTTAGACCGTGCAGTATGTTGCGTGGCCAGTGCTATTTCAAGAGGAACTTTCTACTTCCTCTTTATATCTGAATCAGGATGAAATTTTCCTCTGTCTGTGTGGAGGAAGAGAAGAATTACTCAGCATTTTTCCTTCTGTGTGGGAGACTGTTGATTTAACTCTACTTTCTAATGAAGATACAAGACTTCTTTTTATTATTAAACATGCAGACAATCAACTAATGTGCGGAGCTTGGAAAGCTCATCAGAAATGGAAATCATGGCTGTATTTTCCTCCCAAGAAAATGTACTTGGTAAAGGTATAACATAAGAAGATTTTCCCTGCTCAGTAAGAGCTTTAAGTGCCATCTGCATGAATAAAACAAAGTTTTTTTTTAATGTCCAATCTGCTAATGATGTTGTAGCCAACATGCATCGTTGATCAGAGAGATTTGAGAAAGTTTACACAGGGGACCAGTTAAAATCTCAATTGGGATCTTCTGGATGGAACTGTATGACCCCTCCACCCCCCAAGTTACCTGCTTTAGGCAGCTGCTTCATTCACTTGCCAATTCTGCAGGTCAATGTTGTCTGAAATAATGGCTCTGAAGGGGTTAATGTTCATGTTGCATTGACTCCAACAAAAGTGCTGGTCTAACACACACAATTTGGCAAAGACAATGAGTGCAACATCAGCACTCAGAGGGGGCAGGTATATCAGTACTAACTCACTAAATTCCTGGTAATCATACCTGACTGCTAGCTGTACTTATTGCAACCCTGCAATGGATCTTCTTGTTATCTAAGGACAGTGCCTCTTCTGTAGATACTCTCACCACCGCTAATCACTGAATGAGTTGAGAAGTTGGGAAGAGTATTTGTGGACTGAGGGGGACAAGATGTTAGAATTTGATGTTTATTAAATGCTAGGGGGGAAAGCATTACATGGTTTCTTTAAAAAATTGTGTTTTTTCCCCTGCTTGAAGATGTCTGTGAGCAGCTTGAAAATTTGCAACTAGAGAGAGCACCCAAATTGAAACATTTGTATCAAAAGGCCATACAGTTAGCAGGCCATGTAGCAGTTTTGTTTTGTTATCAAGACAAAAAGTTTTGAATTTAGCCAATCAAATTTGAACCAGGGACTCAGAAACCAAAAACCAATTAAATTTAAATTTAAATCACACAGGACCAATCCTAGTAAAAGAAATTGATATGTCATTAAGGGTATAAAAGGAGAGGGCAATCGGACAAAGACAGGAGAGCGAACTGCCATCTGCCAGAGTTAACAGCTCTCAGCACTCAACAGAGAATCGCTGGCTCTCACAGTCTTGTCTAAGTTTTAGAGACAGCACCATCTAAATCGAAGGCACCTACAGCACAACTAGTTAATATTCTGGACAGAAGAATTGACGGAGAAGGTATTCCTGATGGAACATTCAACTGAGAAGGCACAGAACATTCCAGAAGACATGCAACCTGGCTGTAACTTTGATAAACTAAATTCTATGCTTTGTTTATTTTATATAAGTGGGACTGATATTTATTGGAACAACATACCCCTTAATATCTTTTCTTGACAAGAAATTAAATCTATATGATATTACCTATAGGATCAAGATTTATCTATAGGATTGAAACTGATTTCTGTCTACGCAGTCAGAGCTATCAAGCTAGACCACCATTGTGACCTTACCCACTGACCTGGCTTCCAAGGTCTTTCTAAGATTCAGTAAGATAATAGAACGTGAGGTATGAACAAAGTTTTGCTTGGGTAACTAAATAGACTGTCTTAAGGCATTACTTTCAAATGTAAATCAAAAGAATATGTACAATAACATATAACATGCATCATTTGTATCATAACAGCAAGGTTGTTGACGTGTTCGCTGAGCTGACCTGTTTTCGTTCGGACGCTTCATCACCATGCTAGGTGACATCATCAGTGAGGCCTCTGATGAAACGATGTTATTCCACTCTGCTTGGAATTTATACTGTCTGTTCCATTATGGTGAGTACTGTCATTTCCGGTTTTGTTCTGTATGGGCTTGTATATGGGGTCCAATTCTATATGTTTGTTGATTGCTTTATGGGTTGAGAACCATGCCTCTACGAATTCCTGTGTGTGTCTATGTTTGGTTTGGGCTACTATGGTTACTTTGTCCCAGTTAAACTGATGGCCTTCATTGTCTGAATGCACCGATATTAAGGACAGTTTGTCATGTCATTTTGTTGCAAGCTGATGTTCATGTATTCTGATGGCTAGTTTCCTTCCTATCTGTCTGATGTAATGCTTCTGGCAGTCATTACATGCTACTTTATAAAGCACATTGGTTCTGGATGTTGTGGAAATGGGGTCTTTAATCCTTGTGAGTGGCTGTCGTAGAGTGGCTGTGGGCTTGTGAGCCACCATGATTCTTAGTGGTCTTAGGAGTCTCATTGTCAGTTCTGATATGTTCTTGTTGTAGGGCAGTGTGGCCAATGTGTTAGGCCCTACTCTTTCCTCTTGTTGTTTTCTATTTAGTAGGCACCTGCAGATGAAGTTGCAGGGATATCCGTTCATAGCAATGATTTTGTGTAGGTGCTCTTCCATTTTCCTGCGCAGTTCTGGAGTGTTGTGGTGTGTCCTGGCCTATTCAAATAGTGTCCTAATGCAGCTTTGTTTGTGGACATTGGGATGGTTGTAGTGGAAGTTAAGGATTTGTGGGTTGCTTTCCTGTACACTGAGGTTTGGAACTCTCCATTGGTCAAGCGTTCAACTCTGACGTCCAGAAGTGGAAGCTGATTGTTGTTTTCTTCTCTCATGAACTTATTTCCAGCAAATACGTAGTTGATGAGGCAGTTGCAAACACTTACAAGGATTAAAGACCCCTTTCCCACAACATGCAGAGCCAACGTTGTTTACAAAAACAAGCGATGACTGCCACAAGCATTACATCGGACAGACAGGAAGGAAACTATCCATCAAAATACACAAACATCAGCTAGCAGCAAAATGACATGACAAACTTTCCTTAACATTAGTACACTTGGACAATAAAGGCTATCAGTTTGACTGGAACAAAGTAACCATGAAAGCCCAAGCCAAACACAGACACACTCTGGAATTCCTAGAGGCATGGTTTTCCACCCATACTTCAATCAACAAATGTATAGAATTGGAGGAAGGGTCACCGGACCCGAAAGGTTAACTCTGTTTCTTCCTACACAGATGCTGCCAGACCTGCTGAGCTTTTCCAGAAACTTTGTTTTTGTTCCTGTTGTAGAATTGGACCCGATATACAAACCTGTGCAGAACAAAATTGGAAATGACATTACTCACCATAACAGACCAGACAGTATAAATTCCAAGTGGTGTAAAACAACATCGCTACATCAGAAGCCCCATTGATGCTGTTATCTAGCACGGTGACAAAACATCTAAACAAAAACAAGCCAGCTCGGCGAGCAAGTCAACAACCTCACTCACAACCCGAGCTACAAATTTTTGCTAGAACCTTAAAGTATCATAACAATCCTTAGAATGAACTAGCAGACTCCAACCCCATGCCCATTTGACTTCTGTGGCAGAAATTGTCAGCTTTTACAGTGCCAGTGATGGTTCAGTGGGCAACACTTTTGCATTGGAACATTCAATTTTGCGTCGCTCACTCAAAATCCTGGAATTCCCTCCCTAATGGCACTCTGGGTCAACAAACAGCAGGTGGACTGCAGCAGTTCAAAATGACAGCTCACTACCACCTTCTCAAGGGCAGCTAGGGACGGGCAGTAAATGCTGGCCAGCCAGCGACACCCACATTCCACAAAATAAATAAATACAAATACCAGGACTTGAGCGCAATCATCAAAGCTGACACTTCAATGTGGTGCTGAGGGAGTGCAGCACTGTCAGAGACCATAACATAGGAAAAAACGTAGGCCATTTAGCCCATTGCATCAGCTCTGCCATTCAATGAGATCATGGCTGGTCTGAAAAACCCCATTTTCACTTCCCTGCCTTTTCCCTGTAATCCATGATTCCCTTACTGAATAAATATTATCTCAGCCTTGAATGTACTTAGTGACTTAGGCCCAACAGCCCTCTGAAGTAAAGAATTCCACAGATTCACTTCCTTCTGAGTTATTTAGCTCTCAGATTAGTTAGCTAACTTCCTAAAAATGACCAAACCCACAGACAAAACCCTGCACCTTCTCCTTACTGAAGACCCAGTGATATAGGGTTCTGTCCAATTTCCTCATTCCACATCCTGGCTCTTACATTGTTACTATCTGAGAAGGATGTGAATGGAGCCAGAGAGGTAAAATACCCTGACTTTAAAGATCAGCAGAACAAACCCTGAATCCATGCCAAGTTAAAATCATGACTCCAGACTTGGCAGCTGGGGATTTTAAATGTACCGGGGTTAATATCTGTTTATAAAAGCATAGGAAGAATTTCAGAAAATGCATTATAAACATTTGTCTGTGTGGTGCCTCAACGAGAAAATATAATTCTTTCAAAGGTCAATTCCATTAACATTTAGACTCAACTAAGTGGCCTAACTGATGCTTCATAGATGAACAAAGGCTTGGCTGGCCCCTCCGAAATCATTTTTTGGCCAATTCTAATCGTAGACTTATGTCAAACTTAATTATTCTAATCTTCAAAGCATCAAGTTGCTAAGAAGATTAGATTCAAGTCAGTATTCAAATATTCTTGAAGCAAGGGAAAGGCTAATGGATTTGAAGTTTTGCTGAACAATTTTATTGTAGAAACCTCTTACATGAAATTATATTGTCCAGTATTTCAACAAAGGTACAACCAATTTAACAGCAAACTGTCTTTGTCAACACAAAAGGCCCATACATTGAGATAACAAGGTGTGGAGCTGGATGAACACAGCAGGCCAAGCAGCATCATAGGAGCAGGAAAGCTTGACGTTTCGGACCAAGACCCCCCATACATTAACAGGTTTGTTATGAAGCTAGTATAGTGTAAGGAGACTTCAAACACCAAAACATTGTTTTTTCTGATATTAAATTGTTTTGATTTTTGCGTAAGTAAACTCCAGTCAATATTTATTATTCTCAAGTTATACAAAATGCCTGAAAGACAAGCAGCACTAATTTAGAAATAAAACAAAGACACAAATAATTAGTCAAAAATGGGAAAAAAAAGCTATAACTTTCGAAAGCAGTTTTGATATTCAGAAGAATCTGGATCCATTGTCTGTAAGCTGAAGCAATGGAAGAAATGAACTACCATTGCTGATGTCGCTAGGTAACACACGACAACTCTCAGATGTAATCCTACAACTGTATTGCACAGCAGGACACACTCCCCCGCTTTCAATTTAAAAACAGAAGTGTATTAGAGTCTAGAGACTGAACTTGACCCAAGTATAAACCCACAGGTTAATTCTCACCGGAGCTAGTCCAGTAGTTTACTTTACCAGTCCTGCTGAAATGATTAAAAACCGAATGAACGGCGGATGCTGTAAATCAGGAACAAAAACAGAAGTTACTGGAAAAGCTTAACAGGTTTGACAGCACCTGTGAAGAAAAATCAGAATTAACGTTTTGGGTCTGGGGACACTTCCTCAGACCCTTCCTAGGGTCACCGGACCCAAAATGTTAACTCGGATTTTTCTTCACGGATGCTGCCAGGCCCGCTGAGCTTTTCCAGCAACTCCTGTTTTTGTTCCTGTTGATATGATTTCCTTACAATGACTTTCCCAGATGTCCACAGAAGACCACCTTAGCTAATCCATGATCTACAGTAGTTCCCCTCCAATCCCAATGTATTCACTTCCCGTCCTGTTGTTTCTGATGATATTATCCTGTTCTGACTCTTTGATTACTAATGCCAGTCACCTAATTTGGAAACTTTTAAATGACACAGAGGAAGCAATGGGACAGCAAAGGACAAAAAGTGATTCAAGTAAGTGATTTACTGCTGGTGTTGGAAATCTGGAACAAAAATAAAAAGACACCGTAGGCATTCAGCAGTTCAGACACCATCTGTGAACAGAAAGAGGAAGCCTTAATGTTTCAGTTCATAGAATCCCTAAAGTGTGAAGCAGGCCATTTGGCCATTGAATCCAAAGTGCCCCTTTGTAGACCATCCCATCCAGACCCATTCCATCCCTGTAATCCTGCATTTTCCATGCCTAATCCACCTAGCCTGCACATCCCTGGACACTCTGGGGAATTTAGCATGGCCAATCCACCTAACTCGCACATCTTTGGACTGTGGGAGGAAGCTGGAGCACCCGGAGGAAACCCACGCAGACACGAAGAGAACGTGCAAATTCCACACAGACAGTTGCCTGAGGGTGGAAGCGAACCCGGGTCCCAAGTGCTGAGAGGCAGCAGTGCCAACCGCTGAGCTGCCATGCTGCCCTGGTGGCCTGTTATCAGAGAACAAATAATTATGTTCCCTCAGTAACATTGACCATTGGAATCTGTACACAGTCAAAGGGCCACATTTTGCACATCACTCGTCTGACCCGAGCATAATTTTGGTTGCAGGGCATTATCAGTTAAGCCCTATAGCCACAAAGAGGGTTTGGCACCTGGGTCATGATGGTGCAAGTTGGGGAGTTGGCGAAGATTTATGCACTTAGGACACCCACTGGGCTGTCCACACTTAGTCCCGTTGACGCCCTTAATTACTTAATTAATTGGCAATTAAGGGCCTCAAACTACCCCTCCACCATAAAACTCTGGGCAGTGGGCATTTGGACTGCAATGCATTTTTGAAAGGGCTTCTTTGGAAAGATGGGAATGAAGGAGAGCCCTGAAATTGAGCGGTGCCATGTGTGCACTAGGGTTACCCTTCCCACGATGTCATCCGACTATGTTACTCCGAGACCACCCTCCAAAATCCAGCCCCCAGACACTCCTCCACCCCATTCCCTAGCTTGCTGGATTATCCCTGCCCTCAAACCCCAGACTGGCCTGCAGCTCTCCAATGTGGGAGAAACACAGGGAGATTGTGGAGGCGGCTGTTTGCAGTTCTTTGGATTGCACAACATGAGTCTCTCTGCTGATCTTCTGCCAAAGTCATGATAGGAGGTTAGGAAAAGCAAGGCTACTACGGATGAATTCACTGATCCTGCACTGGGCACTAACACAGTATAGATCATGGTGTCAGAGGTACCACTGCATAAAACTATCTTTAGCCTGTGCCCCATTTCAATGCATCTCTTCCTTACACATGTTGGATCAATCCATAATCCCCTATATTTCACAGTGAAATGGAAGTGGTTTATATCTGCACATCCAGCAGTATGACCAGATAATTCAATCAAAACAAATAGAAAGTGAAATGTCACATTAGGGATAGGCAGGTAATGGATGTTCCACAGTGATTAAATAAGATCATAGCACATGTCCTGTCAGTTTATATAGAGATGATCAAAATACCCTCAGCAGCAGTAATTGAATACGGCGAATAAATTGGATATCATGAATTATTGATCAGGCCTTTCACAAATTGGGCTCAATTTCAAACACAGAGCAGAATCTTCCCAGGCCCTGAATGATGCGGGCTATGACAATAAATTTTGTATGAGTGAAGTGAGATCAAGGCCTCTTTCAATTTTGAGACTGAAAAGTTGCATTTCACAACTAAATCCCAGATATCAAATGAAATTCTGACTAGTGAGCAGTTAGAGGTCTATTGATGGAGTTTATGGCTCATTGTCACCCTAACTACTACCTAAACTCACCTCATTAATGTGCACTCTCCCATCAATCTGATAGAACCGAAATGCCAAGAATTCCTGATATGAAAATCAGAGCTGGTGACCCCAGTTTGCCTCCTGCTCCTCCAGACTTCAATCTTGAACATGCAGTACTAATGTTTCAGGGAGCACTCTCGGGCAACAGCCACAATGCACCACATGTTGATTGATGTTGCCAACTGACCAACACATACCGGCCTTGTTGTGGTTCACTTTTGATCCACTTAGAGTAAGTTCCTGCTCATCAATAATGCACTTTCGAGCATCTCTCACTGCAAGGACATTATGTACACAAGGACAGGCACCTAACTTATGGACTGGACCTGGCTGCATCTCAGCACTGCTCACTCACTCTAAACACTTACTCACTTTGCCCTTACCTGAATGTTGATAGCATCCCTGCCTGGTCTTATCTTTTTAGCACTTTGCCTCCTCAGCCAGTCCTTAAAGACAAATTGTACTTGTGTTTTCCCTTGCTTTTTAGCACAGACATACAATAGGGTGAGCAAGGGGTCAAATGTGAAAAGACATGGTATATCAAAGAGACAAGATAAAAGAGAGAAATAGTAACTTGGGATATGAGGGTCAGAGAGTTACAGGAAGGGACAGAGAGAAAAAAAAGACTAAACAATAAGCCAACAATTAAAACTGAAGCTTACAAAGATAACAATAAGCCAAACTAAAAGCTATGTTCCTGAATGTGAATTCAATTCACATCAAGCTCGTAATCCTAAAGGTCAGGATGTGTAGAGAGGGGGCGATGATAGGGGGTACCAATGGGGATGGGATGAGGGGAAAGCGAGCAGGTGAGGAGGGAGAGGCTATAATTAGGAGAAGCAGTGAAGTAATGTTAATGTCACTGGATTTCAAAGTCCTGGGATATGGGCTTCAATCCCAGCCCGCCATCTGGAATACAAAGTGAACCTAAAGGTGAACATATAATGATCAGCAAGGAAAAAAATGCCCTTCCAGGTTACTGATGTCTTCCAGACAGGGAAATCTGTCATCCTTACCTGGTCTGGCCTACATGTGAATGCAAGCCAACAGCACTGTGGTAGAGTCTTAATGTCCCTCTTGGTTAGCAGGGATGGTAACGCAAATCTCATGGCTGAATAAATAAATCAAATCTTGATGGGTGGTCTCCGATGGAGCAGGGGGCATGTTTAGAGGGGATGGTCCTTGTCCTGCCAGCATTCCCTCAGGAGAACCTGCCACGCTTTGTACAAATCTTTCTCCCTGCTGGTCTGTTATTAATAGAGGTAGGATGAGGCATTTCACGGGCATTAACCCCCAGTGCCAGCCCCAGCACTTGTGCAATTGAGGTGGGGGTAGAAAACAGGCAGGAAGGCAGCGGGTAATTGTCCTGCTGGATTTAACTAGACCTCTGATCTTCGAACAGGGACTGTTAGATCAAAGGCTGTCTTAGCAATGACCTATTGCAATGATGTTGAGCTTGAAAGGCACAATATAAATGCAAATCATTCACATATTCCCATGTAGCCTGGTAGCAGGTTGCTCAGTTCTCCGTCCATCTTCTGTTTGGTAATGTCTGAGACTGTATTCCCTAAATGGCTAGCAAACGCAGAAGGCTTTGTTGCACTTCTTCAGATGGACTGAAGGAACAGAACATTTCAGGGAGGAACAGCGTAGAATTAATTGATACAGTATTGTTTAATATACCCGCTTGTCACGTTAAAGTGTCCATAGTTGCCATGTTGAACTGTGCAAGCACGGCTGCTTTCACCTGAGAAGCTACTGACAACCATTAAGAAAAACTGAACAAGATATGGCTCTTTTGTCCAGGATTGAGAAGCTTCAGTTGAAAGGTGGATCTTAAAGCTTTGCAAGTTCAGGTGGAATGAACAATGTCCTCTGCTTGTGCAGGGATCTAAAACTGGGATGCTAATCCACTAAAATGTGAGCTCAAATCCCCACCATGGTACAGTAAGGAATTGAATTCAGTTTGAAAAATACCTGAAAGAAATCTGCGTAGGCGATAGCCCTAAAAGACAATCTAAGTGATTTGTAATTTAAATGTAATTTAACGAAGAAAATCCGCAATCTTTTACATGCTCAGAATTATATACAACTCCACAGTCTAAGAGATTAAAAACCAACTGCGGTAAACAATAACAGATGTTGGCTGCTGAACTGTACAGCTGTAATGAGATGTTTAGGTTTCTGAAGGGAACTCCACTCCATCTGCTGCAAATTATCTCATTGTGACATCTCTAGTTTTCAGTAAGATCTTTGCTACTCACCTCAACTGTTCCGTGCGGTAGCCACTTCTATATGCTCACCACCCTCTGCGTGAAGAAATTTCTCTTGAATTCCTTGTTGGATTTAACAATAATTTTCTTTGACTTATGATGGCCTATGAGTAAAACTCAGTGACTGAAATTACTTCACAAAGTTCCACTGGGTCCATAATAATATAACCACTGGAGAACAGCTGGAGGCGCAAAGGAATAGAAGATATTGTTGAATGATGGAAGGTGGAGTGAAATGAGTGAAGGCACATGTGGAATGTAAATTCCAACACAGACACCATGGGCTGAATGGCCTTTTTCTGTGCTGCAAATTCCATGTAATTCCAATTTAATTGGAAACATTACTGCCATTGTGGCAATGAAGCTTGTTTATTTTTCTGTTTTTTTCTAAACTATTCACTCAAATAGTCTGTATTAAACTATAAGATACCACCCTTGGATCTTTATTAATTTGAAGCCTTCATCTGAACAACCACAGAAGTAACATGCCTTCCATTGTGTGGAAAGTATGCATTTTTAAAAGCAATTTATCTTAATGCAAGGGGTGGGCAATAAATGTTGGCCCAGACATCAATGTGTGCATCCTGTGAGTAAATAAAAAATCAAACTATTTTGTAGATTGCTCCTTATGTAAATGTAAATAGCACTTCAGCAACCACTGTAGACCCCAATTCCATTTTTTTCTGATCTCTTATCCTTTTTTCCTTAACCCTCTCAGTCTTCTGTTTTCTACTTCCCGTCTTGAGTACTCTGCATTGTCGTCCCTACTGTTTCCCTAATCCGAACGCTCAGCACTCCCAAAGTTCCTGCTGTTGTCTCAGGCTTAGCTGTTGTTTGGAGAAACCTAATCTTCCCCCATAGCCTCTGATGGCACCCTCCTGAGGGCCCATTAGGGCAATTATTGGTGCTGCCTTACCAACAGGCAACCTCCTCTCTGACAATATACCCATTGGAGCTAATCTCTTCCTGGCATCCCACAGAGTGAGGACCATAAGACCACAGATTTAGAGGCATCATTAGGGCATTCAGCCCACTGAGACTGCTCTACCATTCAATCATGGCTGATATATTTCTCAACATCATTCCCCTGCCTTCTCTCCATATCCCTTGATCCCCTTACTCATCAAGAACCTGTCTATCTCTGTCTTAATGACTTAATGACATGCAATGACTTGGCCTCCACAGCCCTCTGCATCAACGAGTTCCACAGATTAACCTTCTTCTGGTTGAAGAAATTTCTCCTCATCTCAGTTCTAAATGATTGTCCCTTCACACTGAGGCCGTGTCCTCACGACCTAGTCTCTCCTACCAGTGGAAACACCTTCTCCACATCCACTCCATCTGGGCGTCTCAGTATTCTCTAAGATTCAATCAAATCCTCGCTCATCCTTATAAACTCCATCGAGTACAAACCCAGTCTTCAACTGCTATTCATTTGACAAGACCTTTATCCCATGAGCATTCTTGTAAACCTCCTCTGGATGTCCTCCAAGGCCAGCAATCCTTCCTTAGATACAGGGCCTAAGACTGGTCACAATATTCCGAACACGATCTGACCTGAGCTTTATACGGTCTCAGCAGTACATCTCTGCTCTTGTAGTCTAGCCCTCTTGAAATGAATGCTGATATTGCGTTTGACTTCCTAACTGCCCACTGAACCTGCATTGTGGATGCTTGCCACTGAGGTCTAATGTTAGCAGAGAGAGAAAGAAAGGGGATGAAGAAAGAGACATTGGCTGTAAGATATCGAGATGAAGCCAGTGAAAGTTAAAGGAAAGGCAAAAGGACATATAAAAGGCTAAGGGATAAAGAGCGTTAAAAACAAACTCCAAACTCACACTCCACATTGAGAGTCAGTCATTAGTTGGTCTGGTGGTCAGTCTGAGGTTGATGAGGGGTCATAATGCCTTCTTGAACTCCTTTCTTGCTCTCGCACAGTCAGCCTTCATCATTCATCTAACTTCAAAAGTGGCTCCAACTTGGTGAAGCAGTGCCTCTCATCACGGCTGGCCCAGTGCACTTTCTACCCAGATACTGTCTACCCAAGAAGGCTTTCGGACAATGCATTAGCTGCCCTTTGATCTTTGACCAGTCATGAGATGGGAGTAGAGAGGGGATTTCAGAACGTGAATGTTCAATGTTCTGACCAGAGTTATTGCTACATGAGATTGGGTAACTCTTTGCACAGGATGCCTGCTTCCTAGAGGATATTCATGTTTGAGTAATGATCCTTTCAGATGTCATGTCTGACCTACTATAGGTAACGATGATGGTATGCTGTGGGCTTTCTCAGATATTGGTGATACGACACCCAGGTTTCTCAGTCACAAAAGAGTGCTGGAGGTGGATTGATGGGGGGAGAGTCTCTTGTAGGCTGTAACCTTTGTGTCCATCCAAAGGTGAAGGTCAGAGAAGATTCACTCACCTGCCACTCAAAGGAGAGGATCTTATATTCTGTGTTGGATCTCCAAGTCTGTGGGTACCTACTCGCTACCAAGACAGAAGTGTTTAACTACTCCCAGACAGTGAATTGAAGTGGTGATGCTGGAGTAGTTTGCCTTGGGCAGAACCTTTGCCTTGTTGAGACACCTCCTTAGGCCTGATAGGCCTGATAGGCTCCATTGTTCAGATCACAGGTGGCCTGAGATTCACCTTCTGTGTGTACCAGGAGAGAGGCAGAGGTCTATCATGATCATGTATGAAGAGTTTGATTTTCACTTCCAGCCTTTGGACTTGAAAATCTTCCTGTAGAACCTGTGCTGAACTTGAATACTCAGGCGGAGAGTGCCATTGACACCAGTTTCTGATGTGAAGAACATCAGGCTCTAATCTGTTGTGGAAAGCAGTGGCAATGATTTCATCATAGAGATGCCTCACATTAACCATAAGATATAGGAGCAGAAGTAGGCCATATGGCACTTTGTGTCTGATTCACCATTCAATGAGATCTTGGCCGACATGGTCATCCTCAACACCACTTTTCTGCCTTTCCACAGAACCCTTGATTTTCTACCTAATTCAAAAACTATTTATCTCAGCCTTGAATATTTTTAATGATCCAGCCTTGACAACCCTCTACAATAAAAGAATTCCACAGACTTACCACCATCTCACAGAAGAGAAATCCTCCACATCTTTGTCTTTAATGGATGACCTCTTATTCTGGGATTATTCTAGACTTTTGCACGAAGAGCAACAATCTCTCCACATCAATCCTGTCAAGCTCCCTAAGAATCGTTTTTAAATATGTCACCTTCCATTCTTTTAATAAATACAAGTCAAACCATTAAACCAATGCCAGTATATTTGGGGTCCGGACCAATATTTACCAATTAATCAGTGTGGTGAGAAAGAACAGATTGCTTAGTTCATTTTACAGATGCAAATAAAGCCAACATTCAATTTGTTTTCCAGAGAGAACCAATGCCACTCAGGAGTATCAAGGGAGCTTTTGGATTAATTGATCAAAAAACCCTTGGGCAGAACAATGAAGGACGTATAGAGAGCTTGGTTCTACTGGCAGCATTTCCCTTGTATCTACTGAATGTTAAAGATCCAAACAATCATGTCTTGCAACGCACTGAAACCACATTGCAATTCCAATCCCACTGGGTTTCCTGCAGAACAATGTCTGTAATTAGACAGACGCAGCCTAACAGTACTCAATAAGAATGATGCCTATGATGGACAGAAGAGCTGTTTCTCAGTAGTTTTCATATGAATTCCCATTTCCCTTCTTGAAGACAATCCTGGGTCTTCTGGGAATCTTACTTCATGCTGGATTTGCCAGAAAAGTAAGTATAAGCTCAACAGAACTGAGCCCCCAGTGAACTTATACACCTCAACTGGGATACCATTCTTACAAGCAGTCTTGTTGTTTCTGGCTTGTGCAATGGCTCGATGAATTTGTTCCAGGGTTGGAAGTTCAGTGGTGAATTGTTCATTGGACATTATAGAGCCCATCTAGAGTAGATGGTAGAGAAAACCCTCAAAGTACTGTGTTCCCCTGGCCCTGATAGAATCACCATTTGTGAGCGGAGCAGACCCATCAAAAGCAAGAACCATTATGGTTAACATTTCAATTCCGGTGATGCTTCCTCAGAACTCCAATTCTGAGGAAGAGTTACCGGCCCCAAAACGTTAACTCTGTTTTTCCCTTCACAGATGCTGCCAGACCCGCTGCGCTTTTCCAGCAACTTTGTTTTTGTTCCTGATTTATAGCATCCACAGTTCTTCCTGTTTTTAGAGCCATTATGGTGTTGGATAGGCATAGAATGTAAATAACTTTCATGGTTTGGTCAAAGTTCCTTCAGTCATGCTTATCAGTAAGAAGTTGGGCTCCTTGGTTTTCTCTTGCTATTACTTGCCCTTAATTGAAACATATAAACATAGAAAGTAGGAAGAGGAGGAGGCCATTTGGCCCTTCGAACCTGTACCACCATTCAATATGATCGTGGCTGATCATGTAAACTCAGTCTCCCATTCCCCTTTGCTCTCCATATGCCTTGATCCCTTTAGCCTCAAGGGCCACGTCCAGCTCCCTCATTAGAATGTACCTAATTAATCGGCCCCAACAGCTTCCTGTGGGACAGAGTTCCACAGGTCCACAACTCTCTGAGAGAAGAAATTCTTCCTCAGTCTTGAACGGCTTATCCCTTATTCACAGACTGTGACCCCTAGATCTGGACAACGTAGGGAACATTCTTCCGCATCCAGCCTGTCCAGTCCCATCAGAATTTTATATGTTTCTGTGAGATACTCCTTCCATTCTTGTAAATTCTAGTGAGTACAAGCCCAGTCAATCCAGCCTTTCCTCATGTCAGTTTTGCCATCCCAGGGATCAGTCTGGTGAACCTTCGCTGGACTCCCTCAATAGCAAGAGTATCTTTCCTCAGTCTAGGAGACCAAAACTGCACACAATACTCAAGGTGTGTCTTGAATCACATTTTGAGTTTCAGTCAGATGCGTATTAAGGAATTATTTCAGGGTTCACTTTGCCACAGATGGACAGTAGCTCCCTTCTGATTAGCATCATTCAGATGGGGTGTCATCGTCCTTGAGCCAGTCTTGGTGATGGTGACATGTGAAGCCCAGTGTTTCAGCACAGGATGAAAAGGATGCCCTAGCAGCTCCAGTTGGATACATCAGCTGGACCAGTGTCAGAGAAAGTGGGGCAAGAGCGGACAAGGCTTTGGAAAGATTATTGGTGGTTTTTACATGGCGGCAGTCTGTGCTGAATTTGCTTTGGGTCAAAAGCGCAGGCCTGTACTGACATTAGATGGGTTGTAGGATTACATCCCACCCAACTGGACAATGCTTGTCCAGCAGTGGTCAGTGATGTGATGTAATGTTCGTGATGTGTCATCTTTTTGAGCTTCAATGCAGGGACAGATGTAATCTTTCCATATTGGTGGAACGTGGCACAGAGGATTAAAAAGCTCTAATTCAGTGCAATTACTGAAAAGTAAAATGTTTTTTGAGTTCAAAAGCCCTTCCCTCTCTTTCTTGATCCTCCTTTTCCAGACTGACTAACCACATCCAACACTGATATACATTTGGTGCATTCTTCTTGTACCGTGATAGAAGAAAGGACATAAGACCATAAGACCATAAGACACAGGAGTGGAAGTAAGGCCATTCATCCCATCGAGTCCACTCCGCCATTTAATCATGGCTGATGGGCATTTCAACTCCACTTACCAGCACTCTCCCAGTAGCCCTTGATTCCTTGCGAGATCAAGAATTTATCAATCTCTGCCTTGAAGACATTCAACGTCCCGGCCTCCACTGCGCTCCGTGGCAATGAATTCCACAGGCCTACCACTCTCTGGCTGAAGAAATGTCTCCTCATTTCCGTTCTAAATCGACCGCCTCTAATTCTAAGGCTGTGCCCACGGGTCCTAGTATCCCCACCAAATGGAAACAACTTCCCAGCGTCCACCCTTTCTAAGCCATGCATTATCTTGTAAGTTTCTATTAGATCTCCCCTCAACCTTCTAAACTCTAATGAATACAATCCCAGGATCCTCAGCCGTTCATCGTATGTTAAGCCTACCATTCCAGGGATCATCCGTGTGAATCTCCGCTGGACACGCTCCAGTGCCAGTATGTCCTTCCTGAGGTATGGGGCCCAAAATTGGACACAGTATTCTAAATGGGGCCTAACTAGAGCTTTGTAAAGTCTCAGAAGCACATCACTGCTTTTATATTCCAACCCTGTTGAGATAAATGACAACAGTCCATTCGCTTTCTTAGTCACAGACTCAACCTGCAAGTTAACCTTTAGAGAATCCTGTACTAGCACTCCCAGATCCCTTTGTACTTCGGCTTTATGAATTTTCTCACCATGACATAATTCATCAGACGCTGTTCCATGGTCATATTTCCAAGCATTCCCTTGGAATTGGCTATGTTCCTTGCTATGAAAGAAGCACTGTGGGCATATTGGGCAAAGTATTTCTCTGCACATGCAGACCAGCATTTTTATATGCAGTCATCACCTACAAAATCTGAGGCCTTACACGCTAAGGCGTCAGTTCCTGTGCTAATGTTTCCCTCAGGTTTGGCTCACTATGTGCAGATCCTACCTCCCTGCCACCTTTTACATTGGAGACAGTGTCAGGATTTGAAACATGGTGTCGGAGTGCTAGAGCGAGCGGTATTTTAGTTTTGCTCCATCAGGACTCCAGCCAACCCCTAACTCTGCCTGGCCCAGTAACAGTTTTTGTGTATCTGAAAACATTTGAGTTTCCAGCTTACACCAGTGATATTTCGCAAGGACTTTGACAAGGGTCTGTCTGGTAGACTGGTTAGTAAAGTTGGATCGCACAGGATTCAGGGAGAGCTTGCCAATTGGATACATAATTGGCTTAAAGGCAGGAGACAGAGGGTGGTGACTTAACAATTTGGAGGCCTGTCACCAGTGGTGTTCCACAGGGTTTGATGCTGGTCCACTGTTGTTTGTTAATTATGTACAAGATTTGCATTACAACACAAGAAGCACAGTTAGTAAGTTTGTAGATGACACCAAAATTGGTGGGAGAGAAGACGACAGTGAAGAAGGTTATCTAAGGTTACAAAGGGCTTTTGATCAATTGGGCGAGGAGTAGCAGCATTTAATTAGGATAAATACAAGGTGTTGCACTTTGGTAAGAAGAATAAGGGCAGGACTTACACAGTTAATGATAGAGCCCTGGGAAGTGTTGTCAAACAGAGAGATCTAGAGGTTCAGGTGCATAGCCCCTCTAAAGTTGTGTCACAGATAGGCAGGGTGGTGAAGAAGGTGTTTGGCATGCTTGCCTTCATTGCTCATACCATTGAGTATAGGAGTTGGGACGCCAGGTTACAGTTGTACAGGATGTTGGTCAGACCACTTTCGGAGTACTGCATACAGTTCTGGTCACCCTACTATGAGAAGAATATGATTAAATTGGAGGGGATGCAGAAAAGACTTACAAGGATGTTACTGGGACTGGAGGGTTTGGGTTATCAGGAGGGGCTGGAGAGGCTGGGGAAGTTTTCACTGGAGTGCAGGTGGCTTATAAATCATTAAGTGCACACATAAGGTGAATAGCAAAGATCTTTTCCCTAGTGCAGAAGATTTCAAAGCTAGAGGGCATAATTTTAAGGTGAGAAGAGAAAGATTTGAAAGGGACCCGAAGGGGCAACTTTTTTGCACAGAGGGTGGTTAGTATGTGGACTGAACAGCCCAAGGAAGTTGTAGATGCAATTATGGTCACAACATTTAAAGACATTTGGACAAGTACATGAATAGGAAAGGTTTAGAGGAATGTTGGCCAAATGCAAACGAGTTTAGTTTGGGAAACCTGGTCAGGTTGGACCGAAGGGTCTGCTTCATGCTGTGTGACTCTAGGTGAGGTATGAGTGTTGGCCAACAGTAAATTTTGGCAAGTTTCTGATGTGGTTCTGGCAAAAAGAATCATGTTTGAACTTAATACTGCATTAGTGAGGAGGCGGCAAATGAAAGTACTTTCAATAAACTTGTCCACAGAGTTTATAATAGACAGCTGTCATACACCACCCATGTCATAAAACTTTGAAATTCCAACAATGTTTGCTCTGTACACAAGTGTGACAGTCATCTTTCATTTTTTGAAGTCCCATTGACAGTGGCACAATTATTGAACAGATAAATTTATTATCAGCGGTGTTAGTTGACATGTTTATGTTCACCAGCCCCTTTCAATGTTCCTTCAGTTGCTACCCCATGTACCCACACTGGGCACCTGCACCTTCCCTTCACTCCTAGCAACCACCTCCCTGTGAAATCCTTTGCTTTATTCTATCAAGTGGTTACATCTACCTGTTGGAAAATGTGCAAGTGCATTATTACAAGTGGCAAGAATGCATAAGTGCCATTTTCAGTCTCTCCAGTGTTACATCCCTGCCCTGACTGAACCAGTGCCGCGTTTCCTATTTAAACCCTTCCCGATAAAGGTTAGTCCTCAATGATTACGTAGCTAAAGCTTAAGAGAATCTCACTGCATTAAATCCCTTCAGGTTGCACAGCTATCTCACATCAGAGTTCAGCAGAATGGCATGAATCTGTCAAAAATAAAACTGGAAAAAAAAGGAGCAGGAATACAAACACTGGTTCTTTTTGTCCCCAAATTTATTGCTTTTCTGGGTCAGAGTCTCTGGTCAAGCAGTACATTCTCCAAGGAGGAAATTCAATATTCGAAAAAGAAATTGTGGTTAATAAAAATTAGTCATCAGGAGATTTCTCCGAAGGAATAGAGTCTGGAATTTGTGTTTAGGATTTCAAGTTAAGCAACGATGTGCTCTTTTCACAAAATCTAACCGCGAGCACAGCCATGCAACTGGGTAAATTGTTGAGTGTGTAGCTGGTGCTGAGGTCTCCTCTCTGGCCCTGCCTCCTTCCCTAATGTCTCTCAATCATGACTGTATTAGCCCTATCCTAGTGAAGGGGATAAATACCATTTTGGTACTAAGTGGACAGCACTTTCAATGATCCAGTACAGGTAAGGTGGGATGAATGGCCTCCTTATGAGTTGTATAATTCTTTGCAGATTACTTTTCATCTACCTTGAATCATCACCTTTAAAGAGGACAGAGAATTTGGGATGTTAAATCTATTATTGGGCATCAATATTCAAATGTATTGGAATACATTGAACTGCACTCATATGAGTACATGTGACAATAAACCTAATTCGAATTCGAATTCTAATCCTTCCCAGTTGGTGTCAATAACTAAAACTAATACCAATTAGAAGGTAATGAATTGAGACAAGGTATCTTAGATCATCCCATATATGGTGCCCCATTCAGATACTTTATTTCTATGTAAGGGGCAACTTCTTCATTGTCAATGAATGTGGCACAGTTACAAAGTTTATAAGACATTTGGATAAGTACGTGAATAGGAAAGCTTTGGAGGCATATGGATCAGGAGCGGAAAAGGTGGGACCAGTTTAGTTTGGGATATTATGTTCACCAAGGACTGTTTGAAACAAATGTCGTATGACTCTATGATCTATGACCGTGTCTTCTGTCCCATCTTTCTCACTCTCAGGTGGTCTCTGCCATACATTAGACACAGATTCTCATTCCCGGGTTCTGTGTGCGAGGCTGAGGGAAACCAAACTGTTACTGCAGCTGGAAGATCCTCACGGGCCCCTGCCCTGAAGGAACAGTTTGTGGAAGACGCTAACCAAGCAGGGAGAAAGCGCTGTTGTGTGCATTGGCACTTAGTCAGTGCCAAACTTATTGTGGAGATAGGAACCGTTAAATTTACTGATATGGTCTCAAGACATCCAGTCAGAAACCAGCAAAGGAGGTATCTGCAATCAACAGTTAACAGCTGCTCAATGTAGATATCAGCACCGTTTGGCATTCTTTATGTTTTGTGTTAAGGGCATTATTGTCACAAATACAATAAAAAGGAATATCATCCATCAGCTACATTCCACTTGTTTATCTCTCTGATTATTAACTAGAGTTTTCACAAGACAAAACCGCTCTACTTAGCCTCTTCTGCTGTCAGATGTAAATCAACTATGCACTCTGAAATATTTAAGTCAACGTTGAAACTAAAGAAAAATTGCTGTCCTATATTTTAACTCCCTATCTTTCTGTTAGCATCACAGCCCTCAAAAATAGCACAAAGTGCAAGCTCAGGAGTCAAAGAATATGACAGAAGGTAAAACTGTGGGACAGTGTTGGAAAATATAAGTCAGCTGGTTACCCTACAAATGGAGTGATACTGCACTTAGATGGTCCTATTTTAGCAAGTCAACTAAGGGTCTCATTTAGATTCTAACATCAGGGTCTTATTGAATCCACACCCTAACTTCATTTGAATCAGCAACATTCACGCACCTCACTCAGCCATGGAATTCCAGCCACCTGGATCTACAGGCTCCCAAGACAAGGCCAACATTTTTTTTTTGTTTGGTTTTAAGAGTTTGGATAAGGGTCAGGATGTGCAGGAGCTGTCTTCCTGGTCCCACAATGTGTATTTGGGGCTCACCTTCTCCCAGATTTGAGCAACGGCTGTGGGCCTCCCTCATGTGTGGTAACAACTGTGCCCGAGGTCTCAAGCCCGCAACCATGCTTGAATAATACCAGTCTGCTGAACAAAGGACAATGATGCCAGCATCGAGATAAAATAGACCAAAGCATTTAAAATAGCACAAAAGCAAAGTTGCTGGAAAACCTCAGCAGGTCTGACAGCATCTGTGAAGGAAAAAACAGAGTTAATGTTTTGGGTCTAGTGACCTCAGAACTCCAGTTCACTGTTTTCTCCTTCACAGATGTTGCCAGACCTGCTGAGCTTTTTCAGCAACTTTGTTTTTGTTCCAGATTGGCAGCATCCGCAGTATTTTCAGCTTGAGTTAAAATGGCAGTATGCACAACCTGAGTTAAAGTGAGGGCTTAAATTCAATTTATGGTATTTTTACTGAGATTCTCTTCATTCTTGAGTCCTCTTTTATATGAGGAGAATAGGAGACTCTTGATGTTCTGCATTGTAGGCTTGGGATCATTTATAGTGTTTTGACTGTCTGTGTTCATTTATGGGTACAGAATGCACACTGCTTATTTTCCCAATGAGACAGTGCGTTCATGTTTCCTGCAATCTGCTCCACAATATGTTTTTAGCACCATTCCAGATGTGTTTCAGTTTAAATACTGCAACAATTGTTGGTATCACAACCTCAGGGAGAAATGAGAGAATTCACATCACAGGATGGTCTGCACCGTGTTTATGCTCCGCATGAACCTCCTTCTACCTTATTTCATTTCCCTCATCAGTATATCCTTTTGTGCCATTCATTTTCATGCACTTCATCAGTTTCCCCCCATACCAGTGAATCCCAAACATAGAGGGTATCAGGAAGCAGCAAATGGGGTCAAGAGTATTTCTTTCTCTGAGACAGTGTCTGTACCTGCTACGAGCCCCAGGCAGCTTCAAACTTGCCATTGGCTTACTTGTTTCTTGGTCTCTCTCTCTCAACCATGTCTAGTGGTTGCTTCGCTGAGTTTCAAAGCCTGTCCCTGGCCACGAATTCAACAGTAACGCCTGAATGAGACTAGCGCCATCCCCAAAAGCCTCTGGCAGGTCTCTCTTCTTTATCACTAACTATTTCAGGATGCTTAACTTTTAATTCCATTGTTTCTTGGTCAAGCTCCAGGAACTTGAGCAACTCAAATATAGTAACAGAACAAGGAATATTTGATTAATAATACTTACACCAAGTATTTTAAATATTTTGAATTTCATATTAATATGTTGGATTATATATGTCGATCTATAATTTTTTCTTTATTCATTGATGGAATTAGGGCATCATTGGCTAGGCTAGCATTTATTGCCCATCCTTAATTGTCCAGAGAGCTGTTAAGAGTTACCCACTGAAATAACTGCACAGAAGCAGTTATCCCATCACCAAGCCACCCTTTATTTACTTGTGCACAGTACACTGGCTGAGACCAGCCAGCTCGGAGTTAGGCTGTGACCAGCCAGCTCGGACTCTAATCTCCTGGTTATATTTTGTGTAGTAAGCTAGTGTTCTTTTGTTTAAAGAACATTGGCAGCCTCGTGTGAATAAGTTCAGTGTCTAAACATCATCTTAACCAACTGCAAAAGTAAAATTTATGGCCTATGAAGACAGTACTCATTGTGGAATCTGACTTGGCTAATATTTAGGATAGAATCCCTACAGTGTGGAAATAGGGCCTTTGGCCCAACAAGTCCACACCAACCCTCAGAGCATCCCACCTAGACCCATCCCCCTATAACCCACCTAATCTACACATCCCTGAACACCACAGGGCAATTTAGCATGGCCAATCTAACTAACTTGCATGTCTTTGTACTGTGGGAGGAAACTGGAGCACCCAGAGGAAACCCACACAGACATGGGGGAGAATGTGCAAAATCCATACAGACAGTCACCCGAGGGTGGAATCGAACCCAGGTCCCTGGTGCTGTGAGGCTGCAGTGCCAACCACTGAGCCACCATACCACCCCAAATTTCTAAATGGTTATAAGTTTATATAGAAAGGTTGAGCAGATTGAAGCCATACTAAAAGAGTTTAGAACAATGAGACTGAGAAGAATGAATCATTTTGGAACACATATGTTCCTGAGGAAACTTGAAGGGTAAATGTGAAGAGGATGTTTGTAGGGGAGTCTGGATATAGAGCTCACAATTTAAAAGTTAGGAGTTTCTCATTTTCAGACTGAGATAAGGAGAATGCTTCCACTCTCAGGTTTGTTAATCTGTGGAATTCCCTTCTCCAGAAAGGAGTGGAGATTGGATTATTAAACATGTTTAAAGTTGAGTTAAACAGATTTTTGACTTAAAGGGAGTTGAGAGCAAAATCAGAACACCTATGACCCTATTGAGCGGCAGAGCATATTGGGGGTAGAATGGTTTACTGACGTTGCTGATTCTTCTCTTCTTGTGTTAAGAGCGGATTTTAACTCAAGGTGAACAGTGAGCATGGTACAGTTAAACGGTAACATTTCTAACTGAGCAGCTCTCCACAAGTACTGTTCTAGATTGTCAGATAGGTTGTGTTGTCAAATGCACATGAGTAGGACACTCACATTCAAGATAACATTGCATCACAAGTCCAGACTCAAGAATGTGACATGACTGTTTCAAGCATTCATACATTCACCACTGGGCAATCATCTTTGTACACAAACAGCAGGTGGGGGAGGCAATGGCCTAGTGGCATTATCACTTGACTATTCATCCAAAGACCCAGATAACATTTTGGGGACCCGGATTTGAATCCCGCCACAGCAGATGATGGAATTTGAATTCAATTAAGTATATGGAATTTAGAATCTAATGATGACCATGAATCCATTGTCGATTATCGCGAAAAACTCATCTGGCTCACTAATGCCCTTTAGGGAAGAAAACTGTCACCCTTACCTGGTCTGGCCTACATGTGACTCCAGACCCACATAAATGTGGTTGACTCTGAACTGCCCTCTGGGCAATAAATGCTGCCTTGTCAACAGCACCCTCATCCCGTGAATTAATAGAGGGGGAGAAAATGCTGGAAATCTGAAACAAAAATTGAAATTGCTGGAGTAACTCAGCATGTCTGGCAGCTTCCGTGGAGAGAAAGCAGAGTTAATGTTTTGCCCTGGTAATGCTTCTTCAGAATTGATTCGTAATTGTTTATAAGCTTGTTCATATGACTTATTAGGCTTTTGAACTGCCAGACTAACAAATCAAAGGTTCAGTTGGCTAATTGTTTCACTAACAAACTGACAAAACCCTGGCATCAGCAGGGTACATTCCAATATTTTATATTTCATACTTAAGTTAGTTCCACTTCCTCTTTTGTTTACTCATTCAAACAAAGTGTCCCAGTCTTTTGATATGATTTAATCATTCAGTCAGTACAGACTTTAATTCTACTCTTCAACTGTCGAAGGCAAACACATTGCCGTATCTGTGCCATTAATCATAACAAGAAGGTTGCAGCTTTAATTCCAGTTTGTGCTGAGTTCACGACTGATGGTAATGGAAACTGTAATTAACCTTGAGTGAAAGCAAAAAAAAAGCTAAAAAAAGATTGCCCAGAAATTAATGTCAGACTTATAGGAATGCGAATATTAGGGAAGGGCAGGGTTGGAGTTAACCTATCATCTCCCAAGTTCCTACAGGTGACCATTGGCTTTAAACTGAACTGGATCAACCATATAAGTACTTTGACTAAAGCAGCAGGTCAGAGGTTAGGAATCCTACAGCGGGTATTTCATGTCCTGACCCCCAAAATTATGTTCACCATCTACAAAGCACAAGTCAGAAGTATGATGGGAGAATCCCTACTTGCCTAGACAAGGGCAGCTCCAATAACACTCAAGAAACTCAATACTGTCCAGGACAAAGCAGCCACTTGATTGGTACTGCATCCTCCAATTTCGCCATTCACTCCCTCCACCACCCGAAGCATAGTGGCAGCTATAACATGCACTGTATTAAGTCACCATGACTCATCAAAGAGCATCTTCCTAATGCATAACCTGTATCATCTAGAAAAACAAGGACAGCAGATGCACAGGCACATAACCTTCAAAGTCCCCCTTCAAGCCACACACCATCCTTACTTGCCATCACATCACTGTGCCTTGACTATCACAAGGTCTAAATCCTGGAACTCCCTTCTGAACACTGTTGCAGGTGTGCCTATGCCTCATGTATTACCGAGATAGAGATGGTGGTTCACTGCTTTCTCAAGGACAATTACAAGTGGACAAAAGAATTCTGGCCTAGCCAATGATACCCACATTCTGTGAATGACTGACAAAAAAAACAAGAACTCCGGTAATAGACACAGTCACAACCCATCCATGGATTTGCTATAACAAGCATGGGGCTGGATGAACACAGCAGGTCAAGCAGCATCATAGGTTCCTGCTCCTATGATGCTGCTTGACCTGCTGTGTTCATCCAG
>JAHRHZ010000060.1:455006-530215 GCA_024137785.1 Ginglymostoma cirratum | reverse complement strand
CGGATTCTCCAGCATCTGCAGTACCTTTTATCTCTCATTCACACAACAAGTGGTTAGGATCTGAAATGTGCTGTCCCAGACTATGGAGGAATTAGGTTCAATGGATGTATTCAACTGGAAACTGAATTATTTTCTCCAAAGGAAGAATACTCAGGGCTACAGGGAGAAAGCAGGGGAGTGGCATCAGGTGAATGGCTCCTTCAAAAGGCTGCAGAGGAATGACCTTCTTTACTAATATAACTATTGTGCAATACAGAGAGAACAAGAGTTGTCAGACTAATTGCATAGCTCTTTCAAGGAACAATGGGATAAATGGCCTTCTGCGCTATAGCAATCTATAATATTATGATTCCAAATTTGACAGAAAAAACTCATATCCTTACGTATTGAGGACATAACAAATTTAATTCCTAGAAACCTGAGCTGAGTAAATGAGTTTTGCAGTGTTTGGGATAAAGCTATCAATAACAACCACAGAAAATATGGCGGCTTTATTGGCACCTTAAATACTGCAAATAGGGATCTCAGATGTTCAGTAAAGAAGTTACACAGAAGCAAATCTGAAAAACACTTCCTCTCCTCCCTGCAAGACAACTGCTAAGCTGCTTATTCCAAATAAATGATTTTACATTGCAAGGGCCAGGGAGATGAGAGGCGAGTTTTGGATTTGGTAATTCCAAATCTTTACCATTCCCAATCCTTATAGTTCCAACTAAAGCGACACATGGTGCTGTTTTAATTGAAGGCTGTGTTGTATCACGTGTAAAACATTTCATCAAACACCTTGCCAATTTTGGAAAGGTGGTTTAAAGATTTGTCCCAGCCACAGGAAGTATAGTTTCAGAAGGGTTTCGGTGGAGTACTGTGAAATTTTACACAATTCTTCCACTGCGCACTCCCAGTTCCATTTCACCGAATTTAAAACTGATGGAACATTGTCCCATTCCAGGTATATTCCGCTACAGATTTTCCAGAAACCATCAGCTTTGAGGTTATTGTCCAATGGAAAATGGCAATTGCACAATTCTTGGGCAACTGCAAAGAGAGATTTACCGAACAACAAGCATCTATGGCAGAGAGCACAGACTTTTAGAAAATTAACATACGAAAAAATATCCAATGTAGAATAGGAGGGAAAATTGTTTCACTTCATCAATTGTTCTGTTTGGCAATGCAGGGCCTGAAAGTGTTGTTGAAACAAATTTAATATGAGTGATCAAAAGGGGAATTCAATAAATAGTTTGAGAGGAAAAATGTTCAGTGATGCAGGTAGGAGCATGGTGGTAGGACTAATTTGGGGAGGCAATGGCCTAGTGGTATTAGCGCTGGACTGTTAATCCAGAAAACAGACAACATTCTGGGGACCTGGGTTTGAATCCCGCCATGGCAGATGGTGGAATTTGATTTCAATAAATATCTGGAATTAAGAGTCTGATGATGATCATGAATCGATTGCCACTTGTCAGAAAATCCCATCTGGCTCACAAACCCCTTTTAGGGAAGGAAACTGCCATCCTTACCTGGTCTGTCCTACATGTGACTCCAGATCCACAGCAAAGTGGTTGACTCTTAACTGCCCTCTGGGCAATTAGGGATGGGCATTAAATGCTGCCCAGCCAGAGGCACCCTTGTCCTGTGAATGAATAAAGAAAAATAAAGTAGCTCCTACAACAACCCAGCACAAGCATGATGGGCTGATTGGCCTAGAATTATAGAATAATACAATACAGAAGAGGCTATATGATAGGATAGGGGAGACAATGGCCTAGTGGTATTAACACTGGACTGTTAATCCAGACTCCCAGGTAATGTTCAGAACACCTGAGTTAAAATCCCACCCTGGCAGATGCTGGAACTTGATTTAAATAAATATCTGGAAATAAAAGTGTACTAATGAGCATGAAACCATTGTTGATTGTTGGGGAAAACCCATCTGGTTCACTAATGTCCTTCAGGGAAGGAAACAGTCATCCTTACCTGGTCTGGCCTACATGTGACTCCAGGCTGAAAACAATGTGGTTGACTCTTAACTGCCCTCTGCAAAATTAGGAATGGGCAATAAATGCTGGCCCAGCCCACATCTGGTGAATGAATTTTGAAAAGATCCTTCAGCCCATCTGGTTTGTACTGCCAAATCTGCTCTGGTCTTAGTTTCCTGCATTAGGCCCATAGAGTTGAAATTTATGACGCTTTGAGTGCCCAAACAAGTATTTTTTAAAGGTTGTGAGATTTCCTGCCTCCTCTACACTCCAAAGCAGTGCATGCCAGACTTGCACCAACCTCTGAGTGAAACATGTTTTCCTTAATTCCTTTCAAACCCTTCTGTCTTTCCTAAGATTATTATGAATTATTAAGATTATTAAGAGTAATCTAAAGAATATTTTCTATTGACTCTTTGACTATGGAGAACCACTGCTTTCTATTCACCTTGTCTATTTCTGTGCTGTACACATCTATACTTCTCTACCATTCTCAGATCATTTGTGGCAGCACTAAGGTGGCTTTGTCTTTGTTCTAGATTTTAATTGGGCTTCCATGTAAACTTCAGCTCAGTCTAGTTTAAATGTTGCCCAGAGTGGAGTTGTTCCGTTTCCCACCACTGGAACATTGAAGTGATCTAACAGTGAAATCAGAGGAAACATCTTAACCCGGAGAGTGGTGAGACTGTGGATTGGATTACCATAGGAAGTGCTTGAAATGAGTATCAGAGGATAGACTTATTTTAAGCCAGTCTGTACAACATATGAGAGAGAAGTGAATGGAGGTTTTCAATGATACAATTGAGACTGGACCATTGAATATATATATAAAGGTTATGTTGGATAGATTATTGATTGACGGGAGAATAGGAATGATAGGTTGGAAAATGGAGCTAAAGCCCCAAAAGAATTGCCATAATCTCATTGAAATGTGAAACAGGCTCAAAGGGATAAATGGCCCACTCCTGTTCCTGTTTTTATTTATTAAGTTCTTATTCTCCACTTTGAAGAACAACAGAGGAATTCTCACTGGCATCCTGACCAATATTTATTCCTCAAGCTTCATCATTATGAACTAGATTATCCAGTTATTTATCTCACAACTCTTCATGATGAAAAGAGATTCATGATATGGAAACTTTTCATCTTTCACTCATCAGGACAATGTTATGGACCAGACCAGATCCCATCAAAATATTTTAAGAAGGCAGCCTAGACCCTAATTTTATCTTATTTTAAAGACAAATGTGAAGTACTGCGTTCCAGATGCAATGCAACTGGTCAAACTGCTCGAAATTAAGCAACAGAACAATTTATTTAAACACTATTGTTAAATATATAAACAAAAGAGTAATAGATACAGTAACTATTACTGATTAACTGTTCCAATATAGTAATGTCCCATATGCACAGTCCTTGGCAAAAGGGCAAATTCAGACATAGATTAGCACATGTAGTTCTCCAACCCAGGAGGAAAAAAGAAACACCAAGAAAATTCAGAGAGAATACCAGCCAGGAGACATTTACTAAGCCTTCCAACTTCTGATGCTACTGAAAAACTGAAACCCGGAAATCCTGATCTGTGAGAGGTGGTCTTACGCTTTCAGGCTATTGAACAAAAATCTAAGGCCTCCAAAGATGTTTACTCAAGTGGTATTGGTAGCCAGCTTGGCTACCTCTTGTTCAATCTCTCTCTTAATAGAAACCAAGACAAAATAATCTCTTAAAGCCACAGCGTCATCACAATAAATGCAAGAATACAAAAATTCAAAAGACATCGCAGTAATTTATACCAGAGGAGAAAAGTCTGTTGATTTTCATATTTTCTTCTGCAATGTAAAATGTTGTGATCATTTGAAGCTTAGAATCATTGCATTTTGTCCTGAAGAATGAGTGCAAGTTGAAAAACTTCAGCAAAACAAATCTTTCTTTCCAACCATATTCAAGTTCTGATCACCAAGTGACTTTCTATTGTTAGAAATCTATTTTATACAAATTGTTAATTGCCTTTCTGCGATAACACTTACTGATACTTCATTGGCAGTAAACTAACTTGGTGAGTCTCAAATGCTGAAAAGTACTCCAATGTTTCAAGATCATTTTTCACATCTCTTTTCACTCTTGCTCAAAACATACACTCGCTTCTTTATGTTTTATGTCATAAACCCTTTCCTCATTGTGTGAGTGAGGCCAACAAGGTAAAAACAGATATTAATTACCGTGTTGTAGTGCCAGAACACTTTTATAACCAAAGTTACTCTTTGCAATGGTGGAAACAGCTGGTTATCATCAGCAAGCAGAACATGTTCTGCTTGATAGCACTGTTGATGGCCTTTGCGTTCCTTTTACTGATGATCAAGAGTAGACTGACATGGCAGAAATTAGATGGATTGGATGTCTTGCTTTTGTGTATAGGGCATACCTGGGCAATTTTTCATACTGTTGGGTGGAGGCCAGTGTTTCAACTGGACTGGAATAGCTTGGCTAGAATTGCATTTGCCAAAGCTGTTAGGTAACCAAGGTAGACTTACATTGTGGTTTGAACATGATATAATTGATTGGTGTAGAACAGACATGAAGGACTGAAGTTTTTAGTTCTTATAGTCCCAACAGATCATAAGACATAGGAGCAGAAATTAGGCCATCCGGCCCAACAATTCTGCTCCACCATTCAATCATGGCTGATAAGTTCCTCAACCCCATTCACCCACTTTTTCCCCGTAACCCTTGATCCCCTTGATAATCAAGAACCTATCTATCTCAGTCTTAAATATACTCAATGACCTGGCCTCCACAGCCTTCTGTGGTGGTGAATTCCATAGATTCACCACTCTCTGGCTGAAGAAGTTTCTCCTTATCTTTGTTCTAAAAGGTCTTCCCTTTAGTCTAAGGCTGTGCCCTCGGGTCCTAGTCTCTTCTACCAATGCAAGCACCTTCTCAACATCCACTCTGTTCAGGCTATTCAGTATTCTTTAAGTTTCAACTAGATCCCCCCTTATCCTTCTAAACTCCAATGAATATAGTCCCAGAGTCTCAACTTGTATTAAAATTCTGATCCTGATTGTGGATATAGATTGAAATTAGTGTGGGGTCCCAGTTGGTAAGTTTGGCCTCATTAAAGGCTACTTTGATCAGGGTTCTTAATTATCTTCTGACTGTTCTGTGTGCATTTCCTTATATGTTTTAAAACAAGATGAATCTAATTAAAAGCCACATGAAAAACAATCCCAGTTTCTTAATTGCTGTAAATAAGGGGATAATATTCCTAACACACAAGAGAGGTTGTAGTTAAATTGTGTTTAAAACTTGATTTCCAACTGCCAATTTAGCCATTTTAATAAAATATATGATCAAAGGACCAATTATATTAACTCTGCCATTTCTGCTTCCCGGTGCAGTGACATGAGTACACAACAAATATTTGCTAGGATTTTTGTGCTTAATAGAAAAAAATACATTATAGTGAACAGAAAAGGCTGATAAAACTGGGGTTTTAAATCTCAAATAAGGGAAAAGCTGGAGGTCTTCTGAAGGAAGTCTTCAAATTTGGTAGATGAGACTTGGAAAAGATTATTCAACTTGTGTGAGGGACACAGATATAGATCATAAATATAAGACAGCCAATAATCAATCCAGGTAAAGACCTAGTGTTAGTCTCAGACCAGAAGTGTTGGTATGCATTACCATCTCATTATTAGTTCATCTCACCTCCTTATTATGCATTTTCTCACTCTCCCACTCACCGGATAGAAACTAGATAAAGATGATCCCCAACATGGCAGTCAGAGGGGATACTTGGTGATTCCAGTTCACTACTTCATCTTCCAGACCTCTACTGTGGACACGCAATGCCAACATTTCAGGGCACATTCCATGGGCAGCGACCGTGCAGAGTCCACATCCATGGATATTGGCATCCGACACCACCAGCTCCATTAGAACCCCAGACTAACCACATGAACACACATCGACTGTGGCAAGGTTTGCACAATATAATGGGCTTTACAGCGGAGTTGAGTAGAATCATTGACAACACTACATTCCTTCCTAATGAGCTAAATGCATTCTATGCTCATTTTGAATAGAAAGTCAGTGAAATTATGTCAGCTTCCCCGACAGCCCTGGGTGCACCTATTCCTTCAGTCACTGCGGCAGACATCAAGTCAGCCTCCCTGAGAGTGAACCCACAAAAAGCAACTGGTAGGATGAAGACCTTTGCCATGCACTCATATCCTGCATGGACCAGTTGGTGGGAGTATTCGCTGACATCTTTGACCTTTCTTTCCTTTTATGTGAGGCTCCCACCTGCTTCAAGAAGATCACTATCATCTACCACGACCAAAGAAAAGTCAGGCTACTGCCCGGTGGCTCTGACATCCATGATTATGAAATGCTTCGAAAGGTCAGTAATGGCACACATCAGTTCCAGCCTCCTGGATTGCCATGATCCACTATAATTTCCCTACTGTCACAATAGGTCCACAGCAGGTGCCACTTTCCTGGCCCTACAATCATCCCTGAAACATTCGGATTACAAGGACACCTACATCAGACTCCTGTTTATTGACGTTAGCTCCATCTTCTACACCATCATTCCAACAAAACTCATCTGCAGACTCTGAGACCTAGGACTGTGCTCCCCACTTCTGCAACTGGATGCTCTACTTCCTGATCCATAGACCACAATCAGTGGAAGACACTCTCCTGTTTGTATCAATGGTACTGAAGTGGAGATGGTCAAGAGCATCAAGTTCCTTGGAGCCAACAATCTGTCCTGAAACTTCCACTTTGATGCTATAGTCAAGAAAACACACCAGCATCTCTACGACCTCAGAAAGTTAAGGAAACTTGGCATGTCAATAATGCACCATAGAAAGCATCCTATGACTGGTATGACAATTACTTTGCCCAAGACTGCAAGAGAGTTGTGAACACAGCCCAATCCACTATGAATGCAAGTCTTCCTTCCATTGACATTTATACTTCCCACTGCCTCAGGAAAGCAGCCAACATAATTAAAGACCCTCTCACCCTGGTTATACTCTCTTCCATCCTCTACCATCGAGCAGAAGATACAGAAGTTTGAAAACATGTGCCAACAGATTTAAGAACAGCTTCTCCCCCACGGTGATCAGATGAAAATGGATTTTTCATACGTTCAATTTGATCTTTCTGTGTACCTTTTCTGTAGCTGTAGCACTATATTCTGCATTCTGTTCTAGTACCCTGATATACGCATGTAATGTATGATTTGCCTGGTTAGCATGCAGAACAATACTTTTCACTGTGTCTCAGTGCATGTGACAATAATAAATCAAATCAAAACAAATTTGCAGTTTGCATTTAGGATTCGAGTGAATATGCAAGTCATTCTTGGCGCAGTGAGACACGGCCTTAGCCTAGTAATCCAAACCTCCATGTTTCAAGATGGGATGTGGTTATGGAAAGGTTATCTGTGTAGTTTGGTCCGTAAGCAGAGTTAGATTTAATAATGCCTATCTAAATCTGAAATGAAGTGTCAGTTGTACTACCCATGCGCAACACCAGACTGCCTATACTTGAGCAGACACATGGCTGGAAGGAGATTAAAGATGGCACACGTGCCAGAGACATCCTGGCAGAACTTCTACCTATGGCAAATGGAAGAACAGAATGAACACGGCATTATAACTGGGTGGTGTATAGTTAACGTGAAGAGTAGAAAAAAATCCCATCTATTTCACAAATGTCCTTCAAGGAAGCAAATCTGTCACCTTTACCTGGTTTGGCTTACAGGTGATTCTTGAACCCTGGCAACGTAGTTAACTGTTAATTGCCTTGACAACAATCATGGTTGGGCAATTAACTTTGGCCAAGCCAGTGATGACCATGTCCTATGAACAAATGAAAAAAAAACTTCAGAAAAAAATCGTATACACATGGAGTAAGTGAGACACATAACCGTAGATGCATTTAAAGAGAGACGAGGAATAAGAGTGAGATTATTGATGCCGCAGAAGAATGGGACACACAGAGTAGAGTGGGCGTTTGGGAGAGTAGTAAATGGTTAAGATCGCTGCAGAATGTCGCTCAAAGGTGTGCTCACTAGCCTTGTACCATTTTTTAAAACTGCAACTAGAGCAGACCTTGAAGCCCTCACTTCAGGGGGATTGGGGCTGTGACTCATTTAATGCCAGTCAGACCTCTTTCATTATGAGAAGACTATTTCATGAGAGATTCAGAAAGGTGTAAATATCCCAGAAGAAGATATGAGAAGAGAACTTTTAATTTATCAGTTAACGGTTTCCTTATGGCTCAGCGGGTGCAAAAGTGCTTCTGAAGACCCCACAAGAAAATTTAGGGGATGCCTACATTTCTCTCTCTCTTTGCCTGATTGCAAATGCTGCTCCACACCTCACAATCCTCCTTCCAACCTTGGTGTCCATCATTCCCTGAATGCAACTTGTCTTTCAGGGATGGCCACTTACTTTTCACCAAAAACCGTCACACTCTGACAGAATTATCAGCTTGGTTCAGTTGGTCACGCTCTGATCTTGTCTCAGGAGATTTGTGAGTTCAAGCACACCACTCAAACACAAATGTTTAATCTAACCTCACACTGCAATGCACCAGGTGGACTGCAGTCATTCTAACCATCCACATTTCAGTGGAGGCTAATAAATGATAACTTTTCCAGACATGTTCGCATCCCATGAGTGAATCAATTAAACACTGATGCACTGCTGCATTGTTAGCTGTGACTTTAAATTGAAATTCCATCTTTCTGTTTCACTTCTGTAGGGAGAGCTGCCCGCTTTACTGTTCACTAGCTCCCTGGTTCTGACACTGGACTTATGTATTGGAATGTGGTGTGGTGGAAAAACACAAGAGGCAGATGCATCAGAGGCAAAGGAAACTCTGATTTTATTAAACAAACAAGCAAAATTTAATATATTTACAGAAAACAAGAAAGTGAACATTAAAACCCACCTATCTCTGACTGAGACCTGTCTCCCAGTTAACTTGATCCCTAGTTAAGCCTTTCAGCCAAGACTTAATACAATGGGTAAGTAGATACAGTGGGTGGCTGATAGCTGTGCTAACAAGGAAAAGAGAGAGAGAGATTACCTGCTGACCCAAAGCCCTATTCTATTTCCCTTCCTGAGGTGTGCCCAACACCGTTAGCCCCAAACTCCACCTTTCTCTATCTAAGACCAGCCAGATTGGAGGGTCTCAATGACCTTAGGTTCACCCCTAGTGTGAAAAACGTGATGTTGACTGGTTCTTGTCTGTAGTCTCTTGCCATAGCTGTGACTCCGCGAAGGGTCATAAGTACCAGTTACAATCAGTCTAGTGGTGTCCGCTGATGCGGTTAGACATGTGGGACCAGACCAGTGAATACGTTGGGCTCTCTTTCTTTTCTGGTGGTCCTTGTGAGGGATGGGATGTTGTCTGGGATGGTGGTGGATGTTGCTGGCACTACCCCGGTCAGTGTCTTGTGTCTTTGAGATAACAAGGTGTAAATCTGAATGAACACAGCAGGCCAAGCAGCATCAGAGGAGCAGGAAAGCTGATGTTTTGGGTCTAGACCCTTCTTCAGAAAATGAAGAAGGATCTAGGCCCGAAACGCCAAGCTTTCCTGCCCCTCTGATGCTGCTTGACCTGCTGTGTTCATCCAGCTCTACACCTTGTTATCTCAGATTCTCCAGCATCGGCAGTTCCTACTATCTCTTGTGTCTCTGGATGACTTTGGTTGCCTCTGGACGTTGAGTGGATGTTTGTGGTTAGTTGCAGGTATTCAGTGATTGTGAGGGCTGCTTTCCTTCATGAGTGGTCCCTGCTTCTCGTTTGGACTCTCTAACTCTCCATGCAGAGCCTGCTCAGAGCACACACACCATGTTGGAATTGGGGCGCATTGCTGGTATCACAGGGCTTGTATCACTCTCCTTCTCCTTCTCTTCCTTGTCCTCCTCTCTTCCTTCTCTGCCACACTGGGCTCAGGGTCTCCAGTTGTACCCAATTGCAGACCCCCCCTTCTCACCTGCCAAATCTGTTGAGCTATTGTTCCTTCTCTCGGGGCTAAATGGGTTTCCTGATCACTGGAGGAGGTGTGAATGGTTTTTCAATTGAGGTGAATGGTTTCAATGGGTTTGGAATGTCCAGTATTGCACTTGGATCGGTATTCATTCAGGTTTGAATAGCGTTGTGAATGTCTTTACATCCAAAAATGGGACAGGTTTGCGTGTAGTACAATGGTGTGGAATGTTCAATATTTCTGTGTCTGAGCAGTGGTTGGAAATTGAATGGCTTTGTACCTCTGTAGGCTCCAGAAGGTCTGAAGTTATTGAAGTTGGTTGTTCCCTACATCTGGCTTCCATTGTTAAACTGGGGCATGAATGGGGGTCTTCCTTTAGTTTTTGCAAGCTAACCCCTGTTCCAGATATCTGCTCCTGGGCTTGTATATTACTTAGTCTGTCCCAACCAGCCTATTCGTGGTTCAGTTGCAGCCCACGGCTTCTGGAGTCCCAGAAGTTCAGTGAATTTAATCCAATGTAATTTCCACAACTTCTGCCTTCAGAGGGTTTTAAGTCCAGGGTAGGTCCATAAACTGATGGGGATTTTTGCCCGACCTTACAAACTCCTCCGCCATAACAACTGTAAATATTTCCTTTGTTTATTTTGCTTATGGATCGTGGGCTACGCTGGTCAGCCAGCATTTATTGCCCTTTCCTAGCTGCTCTTGAACAGAGTTGCTTGCTAAACCATTTCAAAGGGCAGTTGAGAATCAACTACATTGCTGAGGGTCTGGAGTCACATGTAGGCCAGGGGATGGCAGATTTCCTTTCCTGAAGGACGTTAATGAACTTGATGTTTTTTTTTCCTCAACAATCAATAGTGGTTTCATGGTAACAGTAGGATTTAATTCCAGATGTTTTTCAAACCTTACAAATAACATTGTCACGCAGATGGTGGCACATGTATGGAACGAGCTGCCAGAGTAAATGGAGGAGGGGAGTACAATTACAATTACAATTACAACATTTAAAATACATCGGGGTGGGTAGGTGATAGGAAGTGTTCAGACAGATATGGACCAAATGCTAGCACATGGGACTGCATCAGTTTAGGATATCTGGTTGGAGCAAACGAATTGGTCTGAAGTCTGTTTCCATGCTTTATGACTCTATGATTCTAATTGGTTTCAAATTCCACCAGAACCTTACCTAAGTTTCTGGATTGAATAGGCCATGTATAATACCACCACGCCATCACCTCTCCACATAATTACAATTACTTAAGATCATAGGAAATTTAGAATGAATGAGCATATCTTCTTGTTAGATCAAGACTAATTATCCCTTAGCGTATTATCATTAGTTTTGTCTCTAGAAAGACAACTAATGTCAAATTTATTAACATTCATTTGTAGCTAATAATCCTTGAAGGCAAAAGAAAAGATGCCTAATTTACCTGCGTACTTCCAATAGTTTGATTTTAAAATTGCATTCCCCAGTACGTGAATGCTTTTTCACCGTGAGCAATTAACTTGAATCAACAATCGTAATTCCCAGGGCAGTTATAAATATCTTTCTTTTCAACTGATTAATTCACTGTGGCTTCTTTTGCCTCCCTCATGTTTCCTGCATTCAGTGACCTGACAATTTAACATTGCTACTGTGTATTAAAATCTGATAAATTTCTTTCATTTCAATGGGATGCCCAATAACTATAGAGACAATGTTTCTGGATGCAATTTTCATCTCTATCCTAATCTTGATGATATACAGGCATGTAACACTTCCAATTTGAGAAAGGCCAGTCTTCAGTAACCTATTGATCTCTTCTTCACACCAGATGCAGTATCTCCACTTAAAGTGTCAAATACAAGCAGCTTAGTTCCAACTGGAAACACAGGCAGCATTTTAAGGGAACAGTGCTTTGAAAAAAGTTTCTGGTAGACTATATTTGTAATCACTGCAGTAACAATTGTCACAGGTGTTTAACATCCTGCATGTCCCCAACTATCATTGAAATAGTTTTTCTGGTTGCAATCATGTCACTATTTGTGACAGTTTGTCCATTTCTAATATTACACATGGACTACATTTCAAGAAGTAATTTATCGGCTGTGAATTGTTTTAAAATGTTCTGAAATCATAAATTGCGCGACATAAATGCAGCTCTTTGCTTTTGTCTTCTTCTAAACTCCCTCCCAATTCCCTGTCGTGGGATTTTATTTTCAGTCTAGATTTCCCTTTTGTTGCAAAACCTGTACTCCATTGATAGGTGGTCAATAAACTGGTCCAAGGCCATTACTGTTTTTATTTCTCTCAGTTTTCTCCTTAATTCTTGGGCATTTCTGTCTCTTTCTCACCCACTGGTGGAGAAACCTGGCCCATAAAATCAAAGATGAATCACTAGGCAGAATCCTAGAGGGGCCTGAGTCACATAAACTATGCCAAAATGTGTGGTAGAATCAGGCTAGAAGTTCAGTGAGGACTTTCTCAATGTCGAGACCATCTCACTCCATTGTTTCTACAGGTGGCAAGCAGTGTAGAGAGTTTTATGCTAGGCAGCTTTGAGTTGCCAATTAAGGGGGATGATTAAAAACCAAAAGAACTGCAGATGCTGTAAATCAGGAACAAAAACAAAGTTGCTGGAAAAGCTCAGCAGGTCTGGCAGCGTCTGTGAAGGAGAAAACAGAGTTAACATTTCAGGTCTGGTGACCCTTCCTCAGAACTGATGGTGGCTGGGAAAACGTCAGTTTATATGCAGAAAATAGGGAGGTGGCTGGGGTAGGGAGTAAACGATAGGATAGAGCCCGAAGAGAGAGAAAGACAGTTGGACAGACAAAGAAGTTACTAACCATCAGGCTGGGAGGGTGAATAGTTGTTAATGGGGACTGTTAGTGACGAACAACAGGGGGTGTGTAATGGCAGGCTATGTGGTAACGAGGCCTGGTGTGTGGGGTGGGGGTTCTGGGACATGGGAGAGTTTAGTCCCTAAAATTATTGAACTCAATATTGAGTCCAGAAGGCTTTAGGGTCCCCAAGCGGAAAAAGGGGTGTTGTTCCTCCAGCTTGCGATGGGCTTCACTGGAACAGTATAGCAAGCCAGAGACAGACGTGTTGGCCAAGGAGCAGGGTGGTGCATTGAAGTGGCAGGCAACAGGTAGTTCAGGGTCTTTTTTGCGAGTAGAACATAGATGTTCTGCAAAGTGGTCATCAAGTCTGCGCTTCATTTCCCCAACGTAGAGGAGACCACATTGTGAGCAGCGAAGGCAGTAGACTAGATTCTGGGAAGCGCAGGTGAAGTGTTGCTTCACCTGGAAGGTATGTTTGGGCCCTTGAAAGCTGGGGAGGGAGGAGGTAAATGCACAGATGTTGCACCTTAGCCGGCTCCAGGGGAAGGTACCGTAGGGCTGTGGGGTGGTGTTGGGGATGAAGGAAGTGTGGACCAGGGTGTCCCGGAGGGAACGGTCCCTGCGGAAAACGGACAAGGGATGGGAGGGGAATATGTGTCTGGTGGTGTCAACTTGCTGGAGGTGGCAGAAATGGCATCTGATGATCTTCTGGATGTGGATGCTGGTGGGATGGTAGGTAAGGATAAGGGGAACCCTATCGCTGTTGCGGGAGGGAAGAGAAAGAGTGAGGGCGGAAATGTGGGAGATGGGTCGGACCTGGTTGAGGGCCCTGTCAACAATGGAGCTGGGCAAACCTCGGTTGAGGAAGAAGGTAGACATTTCAGAGGCTCCCTTGTCGAAGTTGGACATATCTGAACATATGCGACGGAGACGGAGGAACTGAGGGAATGGGATGGAGTCTTTCCAGGAAGTGGTGTGTGAGGATGTATAGTCCAGGTAGCTGTGGGAGTCAGTGGGTTTGTAATGGATATTAGTGGCCAGTCTATCCCAGAAATGGAAACAGAAATGTTGAGGAAGGGAAGGGAGGAGTCAGAGATAGACCAGGTGAAAGTGAGGGCAGGGTGGAAATTGGAGGCAAAATTAATGAAGTTTTCCAATTCCAGTCGAGAGCAGGAAGCAGCACTGACGATATCATCGATGAATCGGAGAAAGAGTTGTGGGTGGGGGCCGGAATAGAACTGGAACAAGGAATGTTCCACATACCCAACGAAGAGACAAGCATAACTAGTGCCCATGCGGGTAAACATGGCAATCCCCCTTACCTGAAGAAAATGAGAGGAGTTGAGAGAGAAGTTGTTGAGTGTGAGGACAAGCTCAGCCAAGCGGAGGAGGATGGTGGTGGGTGGGGATGGTTCAGGTCTTTGCTCCAGGAAGAAGCAGAGAGCCTGAAGACCCTCCTGGTGGGGAATGGATGTGTAAAGGGATTGCACATTCATGGTAAAGAAGAGGTGGCTGGAGCCAGTAAACTGGAAGTTTTGAAACCGGCGTAAGGCTTCAGATGAATCATGGATGTATGTGGGTAGGGATTGGACCGGGGGTGGGGGGAAGACCGAGTCAATGTAGGAAGAGATGAGTTCTGTGGGGCATGAGCAGGCTGAAACACTGGGTCTACTTGGACAGACCTGTTTGTGGATTTTTGGCAGGAGGTAGAAACGAGCTTTGTGCGGGGTTGGGGGACTATTAGCTTGGAAGCGGATGGGGCGAGATCACAGGATGAAATGAGAGCCGTAACCATAGTGGATACAATGGCCTGATGTGCCATGGTGGGGTCATTGTCCAGGGGAAGGTAGGAGGAGGTATCCGAGAGCTGACGCTCAGCCTCTGCAATGTAGAGGTCAGTACGCCAGACAACAACAGCACCGCCCTTATCGGCAGGCTTGATGACAAAGCCAGGGTTAGATCTGAGTGCACGGAGTGCGGTCATTTTGGAGGGAGATAGGTTGGATTTGTTGAGAGGGGCAGAGAAATTGAGGCGACTAATGTCACGTCGACAGTTCTCAATGAAAAGATTGAGTGCAGGTAAAAGGCTGGTGGGAGGGGTCCAGGTGGAGGAAGAGTGTTGGAGTTGGGCAAAGGGGTCTGTGGGGCGGGGAGAGGACTCTTGTCCAAAGAAATGAGCACGGAGGCGAAGCCGGCGGAAGAACAGTTCGGCGTCATGTCCTGCCTGAAATTTATTAAGATGGGGACGGAGACAGATAAAGCTGAGGCCTTTGCTGAGAATGGGGCATTCAGCATCAGAGAGCGGAAGGTTAGGAGGGATGGTGAATACCTGACAGGAGGTGGGGGGTTTGTGGGAGGGGATAGAGTCAGAGGGAAGGGTAGGAGAGGAAGGCTCAAGAGGGCCATGGGTATTTTTTGAGTTGTTGCATCTTGTGGGCCTTGATGCCTGAAAGGAAAAGAAAAAGATTCTTGTTAGCACGACGAATGAGCCGGAGGATGAAGTGGAACTTTGGAGTGGTGCAGCCCTCAGCCAGTGTGTTGCAATGCTGTTGGAGAGAAAGGTTGAGAGTGTGCATGTGACATCGCATGGCACTGAGTGTGGATCTCAGGATGCGGTGAAAGCAGCTTTCCGTGGAACGTTGAACATCATGGAGATATCTGTGATCTTGTGAGGATTCAAAACATGAGGGATGAAGATTCAGTTGGAATCCACATGGGGTGAGTCTGAGCCGGAGGCAGTCACTGAGGAACGTGATATGGCTGTGGAAACAAGATTTAGCAATTACGTGGTCAAACACCAGGTGTGACAGTGAAATTAAAGTCAGGGGCAAGAAGACCGATTGGAATGGAAATCCCATCGGAGGGAGGAGCAGAACTTCTTCAAGGTGGGCATGCCTGGAAGAGATGTGGCAGTGGGTTAAATACTAAATAAAAAACAAAAGAACTGCGGATGCTGTAAATCAGGCACAAAAATAAAGTTGCTGGAAAAGCTCAGCAGGTCTGGCAGCATCTGTGAAGGAGAAAACAGAGTTAACGTTTCGGGTCCGGTGACCCTTCCTCAGAGCAAGGGGGATTATTATTTCAGAGATAAAAGGTACTGCAGATGCTGGAGAATCCGAGATAACAAGGCATGGGGCTGGATGAACACAGCAGGCCTTATTTGTTTGTTAAATGCCTTGTTAATGGCCTAACCTGCCTCATTAATATTCAGCTGCCTACCCTTAAGAAACTGTTCCAAACAAGCTCGATGGTATGATACCTACTTCAAGTAAGCCATGCTGACTCTGCTTAAATATATTATGTACATTAAACTTTGTTTTAACTGGTACGTTATGAACCTGCACTCTCAATAAACCAGCAAAAATGATAAGAATCAAATACCACAAAGTTTACTGTTTTATTCTGTCCACTAACTATAGTTTTATGGTTTATTTACCTCAGTGTCGATATACCTGTTGTTCAACAGATGGCCACACAAAATACCAACGGTTGATTCAATTTCAAGTCAATTTCTCCTCAAATACTGTGATCTACTGCGATGTCCAAGTAATCAGTTGAGGATGAGACTGAGAAAACTCTCTGATAGTAAGTTTTGTTTAAGGCAAAGCTGCATTATTATTTAAGTGATTTATGCTATGAATAAAGTATAACAGTAACGTATATACCCCATTGTATTACATTTCTATCACTTTGTGTGTTTTTACGACGATTATGTTGACCTCTTGATTATCCAGAAAATTTGATTAACTGGCACATTCCTGGTCCCGTAGGTGCCAAATAGTAAAAGGTTTACTGTACTTCTAAATGCTCTCTTCCATCTTTTCAAATAAAATATTCCATCCTGTAATAGGCACAAACATTTTCCCAGTGACAGATGTTAAGCCAGCTGGCCTATAATTACCTGTACATTTTTGTCTCCCGCCCTTTTTGAATGAGGGAGTTACATTGGCTGTTTTCCAATGCACAGTACTCTTTCCAGATTCTAAGCATTCTTGAAAAATTATGACCAGACTATCTCTAGAGCCACTTTTGTTAAAAAAACCTTGGATGCAACCAATCAGGTCCAGGGGACTAAATCAGCTTTTAGCCCCATTCGTTCCACTGGTACTTTTTCTCCGGTGATGTTTTTATTCATTCATGGGAACATGGCTGTCATTGGCTGGCCAGCATCTATTACCCCAACTCTAGATTTTTTTATTCATTAACAGGATGTGAATGTCTCTGGCTGGGCAGAGTTTATTGCCCATCACTAATTGCCCAGAGGGCAGTTAAGACTTAATCACATTGCTGTGAGTCTGGATGCACATGTAGGTCAGACCAGGTAAGAATGACAGTTTCTTCCCTCAAAGATATTAGTGATCTAGATGGGTTTCCTCCTTGAGAATTGACAATCATTAGACTCTTAATTCCAGATTTTTTTTTCTATTGAGTTCAATTTCAATATTCTTCTGCCATGGCAGGATTTGAACTTGGTTCCCCAGGACACTACCGGGTCTCTGGATTAATAGCCGAGTGATAATACCACGATGCCATCATCACCTCCCTCAATTATTGTAGATAATATTATAGATCTCGATTATTGTGTTTTCCATTTTCTCTATCCCTCTGTAAAAATCTTCACAATAGATGACACAAATAGCATTCTAAAAATGTTATAAAATTAAGGGATGAACTATTTATTCAACTCCTCTGCCATTTCCTGGTTTCCCATTATTATTTCCTCAGCATCTTTCTCTATGGGGCCTATGTTCATTCCAGCTGCTCCTTTCCTTATGGTATGGCTATATATTACTTGATAGTTTTCTTTTGTTGTTTATTTTCTCCCTCTTTATTTTTTATTCATCTTTTGTCGATTTTTAGAACTTTCTCAATCCTCTGATCAACAACCAATCTTTGTCACATTGTATGTTTCTTTTCTTTCAATTTAATACTATCCTTAACTTCCTTGGTTAATCATAGTTAGTTTATACCTTGGCTACAATCTACCTTCTTCACTGCAATATATCTTTACTATGTGTCATGAAATATATTCTTAAACATCTGCCATTGTTCCTCAACTGTCATTTTTTTCTAAACTCCTTTCCAGTTCATTCCACCTAGCTCTACCCTCATTTCTTTGCAATTATCCATATTTAAGTCTAGCGCTGTTATTTCTGATCCAAGTTTCTCATTCTGAAACTGAATGCTGAATTCTACCTTGTTATGGTCACTGTTGTCCAAGCGATCTTTATTTATTAAATCTGTCTCATTACACATTACACATTCCAAATAGGCTGATCCATAACATATTGTTGGAGAAAGCTGTCCTGAATATGTTGTATGACTTCTTTCTCAATTGACCTTTGCCCATTTGATTTTCCCAATCCACATGGAGCTGAAAGTTATCTCTGTTTAATGTAAAGACTTTGATACATTAGCTCATTATTTCCTGATGTATTCTCTGTCCTACAGAACCATTATTATTTGCTGGCCTATAAAGTCCTCCCACCAGTATTTACTTCCCCTTATTATTTCTTACTGCTACCCAAATGGATTCTACATCATTTGATCCTCGATCATTTCTTGCTATCTTATTTATTGCAACTTGTACTAACAAAGCTATCCCACCACCTTTCCCTCCTACCCGTCCTTTTGAAAAGTCACATGCTACTGAACTTTTGCTCCTAGCTTTTATCTCCTTGCAACCATATCTTCATAATGGCTAAAAAATCACACCCATTAATTGCTAACATACTGTTAATTCATTTATTTTGTTTCAATTACTGTGCATCTTTAGGTAAAGAGCCAGTAATCTTGCCTATTTACCATTTTCCATCTCTAAATTCTGCTTTCTCCTGTTTTTCTATGCTTGTATACTCTGTCTTTTTCTGTCCCACTCTCTGGATCATTAATTGTGATCTCGCTGTCTGTGCAAAATCTCTGCAGCCATAGCATTGTATTCCTCGCTCTGTTCTATTACCCTAATGCACTTCGTATGGTATGATCTGCCCGTACTGCACACAAAACAGAAGTTTTCACTGTACCTAGGTACAGATGACAATAATAAATCAAATCAAACCAAATCAAATCATTATCAAAATGATAATGGGCCTACAATGCCACCATATCATTTTGCTTAAAACATACCTTTTGGGGTCTCAGTGGTTAGCACTGCTGCCTCACAGCACCAGGGACTTGGGTTCAGTTCCAGCCTCGGGCTGCTGTCTGTGTGGAGTTTGCACATTCTCCCTGTGTCTGCGTGGGTTTCCTCCCACAGTCCAAAGAAGTGCTCTTTAGGTGGATGGCTCTGGGAAATTGCCCACAGTGTCCAGGGATGTGCAAGCTAGGTTGGTCAGCCATGGGGAAATGCAGCGTTACGGGGATGGGGTGGGTCTGGATGGGATGCCCTCTGGAAGGTCAGTGTGGACTCGATGGGACGAATGGCCTGCTTCCACACTGTGGGAATTCTATGACTCTTCTAAAGAACACTACGTGCTCCACAAAGCAATGGAATCCATTCAAGCTCAGCCTATAGGCCCAAAGCCTGCTTCTCAGTCCCTCTGTGACATGATAAACAAAGTTCAAGCTACTGTGTAAGACCGTTGATGATGAAAAGAGCAGTGCAGGTAACCAAAACAAACTATGCACTCCATATGGAAAACTATCCTTAAAAAACATCAATGAGATTTACTTTGGATTTTAAAATGCAGATATATGATGATTTTGTAAAGGAAATTTCTCATCTGTTTCTGTAATGCTTCCTTCTGATGCCTCAATTAGCATTTCTCAATCCCACTTTCTGGCACCAGCGTTTCTCCCCCTACAGTTTCTCATGCTTATATTCTTTCCATATGTGCTTTATCTCTCTTTTTCACGCACTCTCTTTTACACATGCAAGCACTGTTTTTAAAGCTTCATACACTGTGCACTCTTAAACACACTCACTACTTATCAAAACTGTGCACACTGCATCCCTTTTAATCAGCTTAATTTACAGCCACTACCCCCTGTTTTCGTACATTCATGAACAGAACTGTGCTTTCTATCTTTCAATATTTTATAGCAAAGTGCCACTTTAATTTTACAACTTTGAGTCAGATACTGAGATAACACATGTTTATTTACCAGCATAACAAGGCGTGGGGCTGGATGAACACAGCAGGTCAAGCAGCATCATAGGAGCAGGAAAGCTTGATGTTTCGGGCCTAAACCCTTCATCAGAAAATCAGGGTTTAGGCCCGAAACGTCAAGTTTTCCTGCTCGACCTGCTGTGTTCATCCAGCCCCGTGCTTGTTATCTCGGATTCTCCAGCATCTGCAGTACCTTTTATCTCTGATACAACTTTATTTACCAGCAAGTTTGTTATTGTGTGTGACTTGGTAGTTCTGTTTGCTCCCTTATAGTGATGACAATGGCTTCAAAGAGTACTCCCTAGACAGTAAAACCATTCTGGAATGCTCGGAGGTTGTCCAGGTCGGAGGATGTGGTTGTGAGTTGAATCATAGTCACAGAATGAACATCCTTGAGACTCTTGTAGGAGCCTTGCGTTCAACACCAGTTGAGATCATATACTGAATATTAATGAACTCCTTTCATATAACCCAATACATCCTGGAAGTTTTCTGAGTGATAGTCAAATACAATCAGCAATTGTTGGTGACTTGGAAATCTGCAAGTGAGCAGAGATTAGGATGTGAGCTGACCCTGCAGCTAGCTCTTCACTGCACCTTCCTTACCACTCTTGCTAAACTGTTCTCTCGAAAGCATGAACACAGGCTTGAACTCGTAATCGAGGTTAGTACTGAGGGAGCGCCACACTGTCAGAGGTGCATTCTTTTGGATGACATGTTTAAACCAAGGCAGTTCTAAGCTTCCTACTTAAACTTGGTTTTTCCGTCCCTTGTATCCACGCTTTACACCAGTTTCAGATTTTCCACTTTGCAGGCTCCAGCTGCCACCTCTGTATCATGTACGTGCAATCCCTTTACACATCCAACCTCCACCAGAATGGTCTCAGGGCTCTTCACTTCTTCCTGGAGAAAACCATCCCAACCATCACTGCCCTCCTCTGCTTGGTCGAGCTCACCCTCACCCTGAACAACTTCTCTTTTGAGTCCTCTCATTTTCTTCAGGTCAGTGAGGTAGCCATGGGTACTCACATGGGCCCTAGTTATGCCTGTCTCTTCGTGGGGTACGTGGAACATTCCTTGTCCCAGTCATATCCCGGCGCCACCCACAACTCTTTCTCCGACTCATTGATGATATCATCGGTGCTGCTTCTTCTCTCGTCTGGAATTGGAAAACTTCATCAACTTCACTTCCAATTTCCACCATGTCCACACTTTCGCCTGGTCTGTCTCTGACTCCTCCCTTCCTCAACATCTCTGTTTCCATTTCTGGGGATAGACTGGCCACTAATATCCACTAAAAAACCCACTGAATCCTGCAGCTACCTGGATTGTACGTCCTCACACCATGCTTCCTGTAAAGGTTCTATTCCATTCTCCCAATTCTTCAGCGTCCGTCACACATGTTCCAATGAGGCCAACTGCAACAAGGGAGTGTCTGAAATGTCCACCTTCTTCCCCAACCGAGGATTCCCCAGCACCATTTTTGACAAGGCACTCAACCAGGTCCGACCCATCTCCCGCACTCCTGTCCTCACCCTGTCTCTTCCCTCCCGCAACTGTAATAGGGTTCCTCTTGTCCAACCTACCCTCCCACCAGAATCCACACACAGAAGACCATCAGTCATCATTTCTGCCACCTCCAGCAAGATGCCACCACCAGACACATATTCCCACCGCACCCCCACGCCCCTCCCACTCCATTGTCCACCTTCCACAGGGACTGTTTCCTCTGAGATTCTCTAGTCCACACTTCCTTCATTCCCAACATCCCCCTACAGTCCCACGGCAACTTCCCCTGTAACTGCTGAAGGTGTAACACCTGCCCACTTACATCCCCCTCCTCAGTATCCAAGGGCCCAAACATACCTTCCAGGTACAGAAGCACTTTACCTTCACTTTGCACAATCTAGTCTACTGCATTCAGTGCACACAATGTGGTCTCCTCTATACTGGGGAAACAAAGCGTAGACTGGGTGACCACTTCACTGAAAATCTACGTTCTGCTTCCAGTTGCCAGTCACTTGAACACACCACCCTGTTCCCCATCCAATATCTCTGTATCAGGCTTGCTGCAGTGTTCCAGCGAAGCTCAGCGTAAGCTGGAAGAACAATACTTCATGTTCTGCTTGTAGATCCTCCAGACTTAATATGAAGTTCAATAATTTTAAGGCCTGAACTCTCCCATGTCCCAGCCCCCTACCCCACACACCAGGCCTTGTTATCTCATAGCCTACCATTACACACTACATATTGTCAGCCACTAACAATCTCCATTAACAGCTATTCACTCTCCTGGTCAGATTGTTATCCATTAATAGAGTCATGGTGTCATAGAGTCATATAGCATGGAAACCGGCTATTCAGTCCCATCAGCCCATGCTGAAACTAATCCCAACTAGTCCCGCCTTTCTACTCCTGGCCCATATCCCTTCAAACCTCTCCTACTCATGTATCCGTCCAAATGACTTTTAAAAGTTGTGATTGTACCAGATTCCATCACTTCCTCAGGAAGTTCATTCCACACTTGAACCACTCTCTGTGTAAAAAAAAATGCCTCTTGTATCTCTTTTAAATCTCTCTCCTCTCACCTTAAAAGTATATACCCTAGTCTTGAAAATCCCCATTTTAGGGAAAAGGCAACTACCATCAACTCTATCTATACTTCTCATTAATTTATAAACTTTTATCAGGTCACCTCTTAACCTCCAATGCTTCAGTGAAAAAAGTCCCAGCCTATCCAGCGTTTCCTTATAACTCAAATCTTCCATACCTGGCAACATCCTGGTAAATCTCTTCTGAACCCTCTCCCGCTTGATAATTTCCTTCCTAAAACCAGGTGACCTGAACTGGACACAGTGTTCCAGAAGAGGCCTCACTAATGTCCTTTACAGCCTCAACATAACGTGTCAACTTCTATACTCAAAAGGACTGAGAAATGAAGGCAAGCGTGTTAAATGCTTTTTTAATCATCTTGTAATGCAAACTTTAAAGAATTATGTACCTACACCCCGAGGTCCCTCTGTTCTACAGCATTACCCAAGGCCCTGCCATTAATTATATAAGCCCTACTTTTGTTAGTTGTACCTTACATTTATCCAGATTGAACTCCATCTGCCATTTTTCAGCCCACTGACCCATTTGATCAAGACCCCTATGAAATCTTAGAAAACTTTCTTCACTGTCTACAATGCCACCTATTTTGGAGTCAGCTGCAAAACTTACTGACCATACCTTCTAAATTCTAATCCAACTCATTTATATAAATGACAAACAAAAGTGGACCCGGAACCGATCCCTGTGGAACACCACTGTTCACAGGATTTCAGTCTGAAAAACTACCCTCCACCATTAATCTCTGCCTCCCGCATTTAAGCCAATTATGTATCCAATTGGCAAGCTCACCCTGAATCCCATGTGACCTAACTTTACTAATTAGTCTACCATGCAGAACCTTGTCAAAGGCTTTACTAAAATCCAAATAAAGAATGTCTATTGCTCTGCCCTCATTAATCTTTTTGGTAGAGTCCTCAAAAAACTCAATCAAGTTTGTGAGACACGCTTTTCCTTGCACAAAACCATGCTCACTATCCCAAATCAATTTTTGCCTCTCTAAGTGTCCATGAACCCTATCTTTTTATAATCACCTCCAACAATTTACCCACAAGTCATACTCACTGGTCTATAGTTCCCCAGTTTCTCCATCCAACCTTTCTTAAACAAAGGGACAAAGTTAGCCACCCTCCAGTCATCAGGCACCTCACCCGTAGTTACAGATAATGCAAATATTTCTGCAAGGGGTTTTGCAATTTCCGCTCTTACTTCCCATAACATTCTGGGATACATTAGATCGGGCTCCGGTGATTTATCTAAGACCACCCAAATTTCCTCTTCTGTAATGTGAACTGTTTTTAAAACATCAAGTTTACTTCTCTGCATTCTCTAGACTTGATTTCTTTCTCCACTGTAAAAATTGACGCGAAATATTCATATAGTGTCTCTCCCAATTCCTGGGTTCAACACAAAGATGATCTCCTTGATCTTTACGAGGCCTACCAGCTCTCTAGTTACCCTGTTGCATTTAATGTATTTGTAGAATCTCTTTGGATTGTCCTTAACTTTATCTGCTAATGTTTTTTCATATCCTCTCTTTGCTTCCCTGATTTCTCTCTTAAGAATGTCCCTACACTTTTTATATTCATTAAGAGGTTCAATCAAACCAAGCTGGCTATATTTTTTAAAAAAAGATTCTTTTTTATTCTTTATTAGAACACTGTTCTTCTCTCTCTTTGGGCTCAATCCTTACCTATCATTTACTCCTTACACCTTCCCTCACCATAGCTTCTGCATACAAACCAACATTTTCCTAGTTACCAGTTCTGGGGAAGGGTCACTAGATCCAAACACTAACTTTGAATTCTCTTCACGGATACTGCCAGACCTGCTGAGCTTTTTCAGCAACTTCTGTTTCTGTTTCGGCTCTAAGCTGGTCATGTTAAGTTGATGAGAGTAGATGAGTGGAATTGTTCCCAATATGCTGGTCTCCAAAGGACATCATAGATTATCTGGTCATTATCTCATTTCTGTTTGTGGGAGCTTGCTGTGTAAATATTGGTTGATCTGTTGACTGCAATACCAGTCTTCAAAACTACCTCATTAGCTGTTGACATTAAGAGGGCGAAGATGCTGTGAAGACAGTCGATGCCTCCTTGCTGACGTCTGAGGAGCTGTGGCAAGGATATCTCAAAGTGCCTCGCAGTCTATGAGGTACGTTTTGAAGCACAGCTGTTGCCAGAAAGAAGAACACAAATCAGCCATTTTTCACACAGCAAGCTCTCACAATGAGAACAAACCTGGCAGTAAAGGATTTCTGTACGAGTCAACAGTAGGGTCCTGAAACCCATGCAAAAGGAATGAGATAAATGGAGAACTACCAAAATACCTTGCATTTGAATAGAACCTTGAACATAACAAAGCATCCCATGTACTTCATGAAGAATTATCAAACAACCTTTCACACTGAACCACAGAAAGACACGTTAGCTCAAGCAGTTGACCAAAGTTTCAACAAAGAAGTAGGTACTAAGGAGGAAAGCCAGGCAGGAATGGGGAAGAGTTTCAGAAGGGAATTTCAGATCTCGGAGCCTGGGCAACAGTGATGCAGTGATTAAAACTAAGGATGCCCACAAGGCCTAAATTTGAGGAGTACAGATATTGTAGAGATTATAGGGCTGGAGGAGAATACAGAGATAGAGAAGGTAGAAACTAAGGGAGGGATTTGAAAGGAAATTTAACATGACTTACCTGGTTGACACCATCATTCTCCTCAAAACACTGTCGGTGATTGAACCATCACAGAGTGTGCCGCAAATGTGTTGACAACCCATTTACACCTTCTCCATGCTGTCCATCAGTGTCACTGGGTCCAAATCCTCCAGCAGCATTGTGGGTCTACCTACATGATATTGACTGCAGCTGTTCAGGAAGGCAGCTTGCCCCTACCGTTTGGAGGGCAACTAGGGATGGGCAATACATGTTGATTCTTTGATTGGACACTGAATTTTATCCCATGAATGTATTTAAAAAATTGGTAAAGAAGGAATCAGAGCAAGGTATTGCTGCACTATCAGTGTCTTCAAACTCTTCATCTCCCACATGCACAGACACCAACATGGCCATCAGAGTGGTATTGAACACAAGTGATGGGTATCTCATCTGTCAGTTAGAAAGCTAGCAATCACCTTCTTTAACAAAGGCATAGAGAATCAGGCATTTATATACATGGTCAGTTATCCAGGATGAAAATAATATCCCTCTTCCAACCCATCCTCTGATAGTTAGGACCCAATCAGAGGACAGTAGCTGTGCATTGAGGGCAATGAGGGGGATGGTGAGGTGATAGATTCAGTTAATAAGCCCACCCAGAAACCTGGGTTTGCTGAGGGTCAAATGACCAATGGCAGGATAAGGATATTGGGTGGGTGATCTTGTTGGAATGGGAGGGGGATCAGTAACAAGGGCAGTGGGTGGGTCTTAGTGGGTTATTGATTGGGCACTGGGGGCTTTGAACGACAGTGTTTGCACAGGACATCATGTGCGGTGTATATCCCATGTATTGCATGTCAGCAGCAGCATGAAGAGACCCTTGAATGGACACTAATTGCCCACTTAAATACTTAATTACGTGACAAGGTAGGAAGGTCATGCAAGAGCCTTCCAGTTTCAGCCCAATCAGACAGAGGCAGGTATTGGTAGTTGGGTCCCAACCTGTCACTCACCCGTCTGATTAAGTGAGTCATGCAGTACAGAAGAGGCCCTTCTGCCCATTGAGTCCATAGTGCCAAAAATACACTCCTACCAATGTTCATCCCCCTTTTCCACACGAGATCCATAGCCTTAAATGTTATGGCACTTCAAGAGCTCATCCAAGTTCTTTTTAAAAGTTGTGAGGTTTCCTGCCCCCACTACCCTTCCAGGGAGTGCATTCCTGAACCCCACAACCCATTTCCGAATCCACCAAAGTGTGGGTATTAAGGTCCACCTCCCCATAACTCTCGGAGATAGTTGAATGAGTACATTCGCCAATGTAAACTTCATGGGGATTCCAAATTCAAAGGTCAGAGAGAGGGTTACAATAACTTTAGCGTCCTGATTCCCCAACCATTGTTGTCATTACACACAGCTGCTTGTTGGGAGTACAAGATAAGAGGATTTACTCATCTGATCCTTCCCATCATATAAGAATAGATCTAAAACAGCCCATCACTCATTGGGAGGGACTGACTCTTTATCCTGGTACAATGATAAAGAGCTTAATGGGAGACCATGCCCCGACCAAATGAAAGGAAAAGTTGGCAACAACAGTCATCAGTTAGTAACAGGAAACAAGTGGTGGAAATGATGTTAATTTAATATCCTCCTCTAAGGAATTAAAACTGCATCAAAGCTATGATTCTATTGATGAATAATGAATATAGCAAATGCAATGCCAAAAATTAAACATTTGCCATTTACAGGATTGCTAATAAATAAAAAAAGAAGCTCAACCATAAAGAAGGCAATAAAACAAATTTTTGGAAGTTTTTTTATTCATTTGCAGGGTGAGGACATTGCTCACTAGACCAGCATACATTGTCCATCCCTAATTGCCCAGAGGGCAGTTAAGATGTCTTAGGAAATATGGGAGAAACCTAGTTTTCAAATTGTTCAACACAAGGTAAAGGTTCTGGCTTACATCCGAGTGAATGTCTTTTTCATTCATATTTATTTATTTTCTTTAATTCATGAGATGTGGGTGTCCCTTGATAAACATATTGCTCATATTAGTATCTAATTTTGATGATGTAACACTGAATACCTAGGAGTTAAAGGTAACACGGAATGTAGGTGTTGGGAATTAATTTGTTAATTGCCTTACACTGTCTGGGGCTCCTGAGGCACAGTGCTAGTGTCCCTACCTCTGAACCAGCAGGTGTGGGTACAGGTCCCATCTGCTCCACAGGTGTGTTATAACATTTCTGAACAAGTTGGTTAGAAAATATCTATGACAGTGCACATAATTAAAGGTTTAAGTGGTACAGTGGTAGTGTCTCCATCTCTGGATGAGGAAATTTGGGTTCAAAATCCATCTGTTCCAGAGGTGTGTCATTATACAAGTCATTAAGAGTTAGATTAAAAGATACCTATTAAAGGATATAGGTGTCCCTCAATCATTGTTATGTACAAGTCGGGGTCCTTGGAGAAGGAACATGTAGTATCTGATGGCACACTCAAAGCTTTTAGACACCATTGGGCACAACAAGAACTGACGCCCATCATTTCCCATCAATGACATTTTAACTTGCTCCTCCAACTTTCTTTTCAGTTGCAGTGCCTTTATGGACTTTGATCTAGTTTAGTTTGATTTGACGATTTCGGTTTTTGAGGCACTGATATTGTCTCTACTTCTGGAACAGAAGTCCTGGGTTCAAATCCCACCTTACCTGGTGGTATGTCGACCGTGCATGAACAGGTTGATTAATAAAACACTCAGGGAAAGTGTATGGAAAAATGACCCAGCAGGGCAGAAGGGAGACTGCATGTGAATGGAGGGGCAGGCTCTGTGTAAACAAAAAAAGAGGCTTTTCCAAAGAATATTACCGTGTGCGTTTCATAAAAATAACCCAAGATTGTCTGAGATGGCAGTTCCTAATATCTCTCCCACAACATTGTCTAACGCCTGATGGCCCTGGATGAGGTAGTTGTGAGCGATCTTCCTGAACCTATAAGTGCTGATAGGAAGGGACTTCCAGCATTTTAACCATTAACAGTGAAGGAATGTGGATTTTTTATTCGCTCATGGGGTGGGGTCATTGCCGGCTGGGCCAGCATTTATTGCCTGTCCCTAGTTGCCCTTGAGAAGGTTTTGATGGGCTGCCTTCTTGAACCACTGCAGGCCATGCGTTGTAGGTATATTTCTGAGTCAGGATGTGTAGCTTGGAGGGGACCTTGCAGTTGATGGTGTTCCTAAGCATCCTCTGACCTAAAGGTGTCCCTCTGTACCTTAGCCTTTGTGGGTATGGAAAGTGTTGTTAGAGGACCATTGGTGAGTTACTGTAGTATATCTCGTCAATGGCACACACTGCTGCCAATGTGTATCAGCGGTAGAGGGAGAGTCCATTGAAGGTATTGGATGGGTTTCCAATCAAGCTGGCTGCTTTGTCCTGGATGGTGTCAAACATCTTGAATGTTGTTGGAGCTGCATTCTTCCAGGTAAGTGGGAAATATTCCATCACATTCCTGACTTGTGCCGAATGGATGATGGATGGCCTCTGAGGAATTGAGAGGTGAATTACTTATTGTGGAATTTTCAGCCTCAAGCTTATAATGTTGAGGTGATGATATAGATTGTGACTAGTGAGCACTGCATTAATCTCTGTTGTTTCTTGTATCAGCTGCCTTTATTAGAATAACTGGGTAGCTCTTTCAGGAGTCAGTACAGACACAATAGATCAAATGGCCTCCTTCTGTACTGTAAAATTTGATGATTCTACGATTAACTTAAATATTAACATTCATGTACTATCATTCGATATGAACTATTATGTCCGCCATAGCAATAACTTATTCTCAAGCAGATAGAGTCCAGATGGTTTCAAAAGTTCAGGCTGCTGTGTGCTGCTGAGAGAGGAATGCATCTGTTGAAAACCATCCAGTTGGCTGAAAGAGTCACTTGGCTGAGTTGTATCTGCCAGTAGCTTTCCCACAATCTCCATCACTCTTCTCCTCAACCTGATTCCCAACTGCAACCCTAATGTTGGTGAAGAAACAGTGAGCGAGAGCAACTATCTCCCAGCGCCAGATCTCGGAGCCCAGGATATGGTTCCAGGCTGAGAAACTGTCCTTTGCGTCAAGTTGAAGGGAAGCTTACGTCAGTCATGTTCGGACTGAAATGTGCTGGCTGTCACAGAGATCACATTAAACGTATGCTGCAGACTCTAGACACGAACCATACGCTTTGCTTTTCATAATATTTATTCAAAACCTCTATCAAATTGAAAAGATTTTCACTCAAACCAAAACACAATCATGAATTGGCAGTACTCCAGATTTTATATGAGTCAAATACATCCACTGAAGCTAGTAGATTTTAACATCTGTCAATTCATTCATAATATATTTGAGGGCCTCAGTCACACTGCATAAATCACTCATCCATCCAGTGTCTTAACCCCATTGTCCACATCATGCAGGGGCAGTTGTGTTTACAAACTGACAAACCTAAGAGTTATACTCTAAACATCATTGCAGGATTCAAACACAGAAAGGATTGGACATCATTGGTGCAAAGGAGACTTTTAGCATCAGGATCTTAGAAATAGTGGAAGAGATCAGAAGTTCACAGCAGTTTGTGGGAAGAGAGTGCAGCAAAGGAGAAAAAAAAAGAGTTAATATAGTAAGAAGGCAGCTCTGAGGTGCAGGAACAGGCCGAAACAATGGACCCACCAGTGCAGACTAAGTCATGAATCTTAGGGAAGATGTAAAATTGAATTGCATGGGGTTAAATGAACTGCGAGATTAGAAACCATGGAGGGAGTATGTCCTGGAGTGATGAAGTCAGCATCATCTGGAAAGAATGGCTTGACGTTTCATGGTGGGGCCATGGTCCAGGGAACAGAAAAAGAATTATCAAAAAGTCTACGTACTGCTTCAGTTGGTTAGGTGTCATTCAACAAACAATAGCATTCCTCTTGTCAGCAGGTTTGGTGGTAATGTTAACATTGGACCCGAGCAGAGAGAATGTTTTCTTTTAAATTCGCTCATAGATCATGGGCGTTGCTGGCTGAGCCAACATTTATCGCCCATTCCCAGTTGCCTTTGAGAAGGTGGTGGTGAGCTGCTTTCTTGAACCGCTGCCATTCATGCACGACAGGGGGACCCACAATGCCTTTGTGGGGTGGGGAGTTTGGAGATAGTGAGCCATTGACGGTGAAGGAACGGTGATATATTTCTAAGTCAGGACAGCGAGTGGTTTGAAGGAGAACTTGCAGGGGTCGGTGTTCCCATGTGCCTGCTGCCTTTGTCCTTCCAGTTGGAAATGATTGTCAAGCTTTCCTGCTCCTATGATGCTGCTTGGCCTGCTGTGTTCATCCAGCTCCACACCTTGTTATCTCGGAAATGATTGTGGGTTTGTGCTGTCTCAGGGTTGTTGATGAATCAGTCAGGGCTAAAAAGAATTTTCAGGAAAAAGATGTGGCTATGAAAGTGACACTTTCTACATATGGACTCTCATTTTTCAGTTCTCCAGAAGCAGAAACATCTTCTCTGTGTCCAATCCTTTCATTATCTTAAGAATCCATAGAGGAATGGGCAGCGCAAAGGGTTACTATACTGTCCTTTACCTTGTGAGATCTCACCCAGTTCTTACATAATGGGATGAAATCTCTGCTCCTGATGGTTGCAAGGAAGCAATGTGCATTGTCATCATGCAGTGTCAGTTGCTTCCTGATGAAGGTGGCTCACAAATTTGATGATCTCACTCAGAGTAGACCCAATAAGTGGTGAAGAAGAAAGGAAATTTTATATTTCAACTTCCATGATTCATGGACATCCCCTTGCAACAAATAAAGTTAACTTAAAGTGTAGTCACTACTTTAGGCAATGCAGCAGCACCTTTTGTGCACAGCAAGCTCCCACAAAGAGAAAATGATAAGAATGATAACATTAGTGATGTTGGTTGGATGTGGACATCAGGGCAATCTGCTTGTCTTCATCAAATTGTTTGACAACAGTAGAGATGAGAGATACATAACAGTACTGGAGAGTTGTATCCGGTATGTTATATATAATAGCTTAAAGTATTTGCAGTATTCATGAGGGCGAAAGAGACTCAGTCTAAGTTAATATAAGCTAGACATGCAAGGACAGCTGTCTCAGCAGAGAGAGCAGCTTTAACGATTGTACTGCAAGTTCCTAATGCCCAAGGGAGTATCGAGACTATAAAGACATCTGAGAGATCTTGAGGCCACGGGAGAAGCACTACCTGTAAACATAGCTGAAGCAGTCCCTAACACGGTTATCACAGAATTTTCTCAAACACAGAGTTTAACACTTCATCTGAAAGGCAGCACCACCAACAATACAGCACTCCCTTAATACATAGGATTGCCAGATTATAAATTCACATCTCTTCCCTAGGATTTGAACCCACTGCCTTTTGGCTCAGAGGCGACCAACTGGGTTACAGTCGACACATTAACTTGTGTGGCTTTGTTTGGAAAATGGAAATGCTGCACAGATGTGGCTGAGTGCTCCTCTGGGACAAAGCAGAGACCGCTTTACCCAATACCTAACCCATTCTGTACCTCAACAGGATGTGCTCAATGCTGACACGGGGCGCTCAGAGTGGAGAAGTTATTTCATTTTCTTTGAGGTGACGAATGTAAAATGTATCTGTTTCTGAAAAGAACTGTTGTGCAAATTCATAAACAGCCTGAACTCTTGTGTATTTAGATTGGATAAAGTATAAAAGCATTAATTAAAATCTTTGTTCCCTTCAGTGAGTCATGGACATCACATTTAGATAGGTATTTAATAATTTGCAAAGCAAGTACACTTTCATTAATAAATTGCTGTACTATTGCCTCCATGGCAGTACAGACGTCATCAAGTGGCCAATGGAATGTAGTGCTTTGAAGTCCTGAAACTCATGCCATCTGTTTCTAATTGTGTGAGGTGTGCTTACACTTAAATGCACACGTTCCTAGTCAACCATTGAAACACTGAATGGAACAAGGCAACATTCCTTCATCAACCAGTCAAATTGCTTTACAGTAAATTTAGCGTTTTGAGTTTCATATAGGAATGAGGCCATATCTGCATCTAGATTCTTGCCATGTTTTTCTATAGAGAAGTAATGCACACGTTGACACTGGAATAGCCTGATTGCCTTCAACTTGAGTGTTGCCAGCTTACAAACCATTTAAGTACTGTGCTCCCTTATAGAGGGCCAGTTACTTATCGCTGCAATCAATAGAATAAGTAGTTTGTACTCAATGTGTCTCAAAATTTGTTGTCAAGAATTTACTGACCATTACTGATTTGTGAGAATTAATGTGAACATCATGAAATAAAGTTGACTGACATGAATCAAATATTCCTGAAACCTAGATTGATATTTATACAGCTTCCTGTGGCTACGCTGCAGGTGGAGTTGGAGATAAAGGGGAAATAAACATTTTAATATGATTTTTTTGTTGGTATTTAATCCTGCCCTATCAGAGCAGAGTTCTTTTTGCCATTATCGCACAAAGTCATTCAAGTTTATTTTCAAAGAAAACCATTTAGTGAAATTAATGTCATGCTTTATTGAAAAGCATAAAGCATTTTGCGTACAATCACTTTGTAGCATAATACAATCCATCGCTTTTGCTTTTCTACACCTCTTTAGCACAAATTATTCTCATCCACTAAACACATGTAGGACAAAACACTCCACCACATCACTTGGATTTGCTACGCCTCATCTAAAATGTTAAAGTCAATAACGAGGCTGAAAGTGACCTGGATTCTTTAGCAGAACTAAAGCCTAATGTTGTCCTACTAATTCAAAGCAACAAAGGCTATGGAATGTTTAGGGAAGCAGATGCTTGAGAAGCCCACTACTTCCAAGTTACATGCTATCTTGACTTGTAACTTTGTCACAGACAAAACCCTGGAATTCCTTTTCTAACAACACTGTGCCTGTCCTGACAGCCAGAAAACTGCAGCGGTTCAAGAAGGCAGCTCACCACTGCATTTTCCAAGTTAGTTAGGGAATGGCAATAAATGCCGGCCTGTCCAGTAACACCACATCCCATGAAGAATAAGTTTAAAGCACAGAAACATTCGGCCCGATCAGTCTATGTCAGTATTCACGTTTATCCAACATTATTAAATCTAACCTGATTCCTTTCTTATCACAGAACATCCTGTGCTGGATCTATGCAACGGTACCTTACCTCATTGCTCCACCCTGCATGTTTTCCTTAGCCTTGCAAATCTTTTGCTCTTCAGCAGCTTATATAATTCCACTTTGAAAACCATGATTGGACATGCCTCCATGTGACTCATGGTAAGTGCATTTCATCTCTTAACACTCACTGCAAGTTGTTTTCTGACATCACATTTGGTTCTTTTGACATTTTAATTGGGTCTCCTTCGGTTTTCAATCCTTCTGCTATTAGAAACATTTCCATCTCTTTCTTCCTCTTCGTCCAGATTCCTCGTGATTTTAAATGTTTTTATCAAATCTCCTCTAAATCTTCACTTCCCCAAGGAAAACAGTCTCAACTTCTCCAATCAATCTATAGCAACTGAAATCCCCTATTTCTGCACTCATTCTTGTAAATCTTTTACTTACTTTCTGCAAAGGCTCCACTTCCTCCCTAAAATGCAGTGGCCACTATTGATCTCCTGTTAAGACCAATTATTGAGGGGCATCAAAATTTTCCTGCTTTTGCAGTCCATGCCTCTATTTATAGAGTTTAGGAAACTCTATGCTTGTTTAGCCATTTTCGCCACGTCCAAAAATTTATGCATGTGTATTCTCCCTGTTCCTGAAACTTCTTCAGAATTGTACCTTCCATTTTATACTGCTTTTCCTCATTCCTCACTCTAAAACGGTTAATTTCTCACTTCTCTGCATTAAATTTCATCTGTCAGGAGTGTGCCTATTCCACTAGGCCGTGACCTCATGAATGTAATCACTATTACATTCGCTGTTCACAAAAATTTCAAATTAATGTCATGTGCAAATTTTGGAACTGCGCTGTACACACCCAATACCAAATCATCACTGTACATCAAGAAAAATACTGACCTCTGCGAATACCTGTCTGAAAACAACCATTAACGGTTATCCACTGTTTCTCGTCATTCAGCTAATCTCATATCAATACTGCCATTTTCCTTTTTATTCTACGGCTTCAGCTTTGTCAAATATAACTTTTGGAAATCACTATACAACACATCAATCACATCCTCATCAACCATCCCTGTGACTTTATCAAAAGTTTCAAGCAGGATTAGTCTTTAACAAATCCATGCTAACATTCTGAAATAATTCACGTTTGTCCAGGTCAGTATTATTTCTGTTCCAGAGAGTTTCTAAACTTACCATTCAAATTAAAGTGACTGATCTGTAGTTGATGGTTTACCCTCACAGGGTATTTTGAGCAAGAAGGCAACATTTGCAATTCTTGAGTCTTCTGGCGTCACCCTCATGTATAAGAATGGGAAGATTAACACCAACGATCTGCTGTTTCCACCTTGACTATTCCCTCAGCACCTTAGAAAGCAGCCCATTGGCCCTGGTAACCTCTCAATTTTGCATAAGATTATTAGAAAAAGGAGCAGGAGTACACCATGGCCAATCAAACCTCATGCACAACTCAATATGATCATTGGTAATCCTCAATTTCAAAACCACTTTGCTGTCAACTCCACATTTCTCTTGATTCTCTGGCAGAATAAACGGTGATGGACCTGGAGTGGAGAGCTTCAATGATTCAAAACCCTCTGTGTGACAAAATATCTCCAATACGTCAGGCCTAAATGATTGCCATTTTATGTTAAGACTGTGCCCCCTGTTCTATATACACCAGCCAAGGCAAACAACGTCTCAGTGTCTACCCTATCCAAAGCCTTCAGAAATTTGCATGTTTCAGGCTAAAGTCATCTAAACTCCAGACAATTTAGATTCAATGTGTTCAGCCTTAGATCACAGAACAACTTTTTCATCCCAAACCAATCTAGCGAACATTCATTGCACTGCCTCTAATGTAAGTATAGCCCTTACACTACAGGCTGAGTTCCAAAACTGGTCTCATTAAAGATCTGTGCAACTGTAGCAAGATTTGTTTACCCTTGAATTCCAATCCCTTTGAGCTAAAGGTAAACAGGGGACTTACAGGTAAAGTAGTAATGTCATTATTCTAGTATTCCAGAGATCCAAGTTGATGTTCTGGAAAAGTGGATACAAAATGTACCACAGCACCTAGAGTAATTTACTTTCCAACAGTAGAAAATCTGGAATTGAACATAAGTCTGTTATGTTGACTGTGAACTTATCACTGATGGTTGTAAAAACACTTTTGGTTAACTAAATTCCTTTAGGAAGGAGATCTGTCTTCCATACCTGCAACAATGTGCTCGAATTGTTTACCTGCCCTCTGCTTTGGTCAGTAGCTCAAGGGCAGTTAGAAATGGCAACAAATACTGGCCTTGCTAGTGATGCTCATATCCCAGTGAAGTGTTAAGAGCAGAATACCATTTATCTTCTTGATTGCATGCTACATTTTTCTGTTCCTTGTAAGTCTGAACATCAACAGCAAGGTTTCACACATTTCCATGCTTATCTTCTACCTCATCGCCATTTTCCTGCACTATTTCCAAGTCCCTTGATAACTTTTAGTCACCAAACCTCCTTCTGTGCTTACATTAGGGTACAGAACACAACATGAAAGCTGGACAAAATACCTTTTTGCTGCTTGGACATACTAAAGTAGACGAAGCCTTCGTCATCATTTAATGAAAGAGAAATGTAGGTTAACATTTTAAGTAGGGTCAGCCATCAAAAATCATTACAACACAGAATGGTTCTGTTTATAACTATCAATGGGATCGTTAGGATTTTCCAGGAAGACAGAGTGCTGCTTCAGGAAAAAAATAAATGTGTTCGGTTATTTTGAACTTCAGAATTCCTGCAATGAAGTCTGCCTGAGGTTAATACTTTGATCTGCAATTTGTCTGGTATTTTAAACAAAGCAAATATATTAGCTAAAATAAATAATTAGTTAAATCTTCTTATGACTTCAATTACTGTGCCTTTTTCTCCCTTTACAAAGTTGAAATATGGGTTACCACTTTGAAGAGTCTTTTATCTCATTTAACTTGGAAGATCTCATTTTTTCTGGAATCATTTACGTGAACAAAGAACCCACAAAGACAATCTGTTAAACAAGTCATTGTTATTCCTGTCTCAACAGTCCTGCCTCAACAAAGATGACAAAAAATAGATTCATTGGTGATTTAATCTTTTACTGTTTGAGAGTCCAATGTGTGTGATGGTGTGTGACAACAATTTAGTGGCTGTTTTGACCTGCATGAGAACATGACTGGACTCCAGAATGCTTCAAAATGGTTCTATTGGTTGTGAAGTGCTTTGCAATGTCCTGAGGACAAAAAGGATGCCAGATAAATGTCCTTTTATTAATAATTGTTCTTTATTTTAACCACAAAGAGTACTATCACTGAGATTCTTGCAGTTCCTGAGTAAAACAAATTTTGTATCACTTTCGAACATACTCAGAGCAATTAATGTGGGTAAAACAATGGAACACAAGAACCTAGCAGTGAAATATCTTTCAGGTGCTGCTTAAAACAAAGGTGTACACCAGACCTGTAACTCTTCTTGAAGTGACGTAAGTGAATTTTAGGTCCCAAGTGAACCATAGAGCAGGCATAACAGAGATTGCTCCATCAATAATTCAGCACATTGTTATTTGATAGTGAGGTGACAGGTTACATTCTGACCTGGAATTCAACAAAGTAGGAAGTTCTTCTGAACTTCCACGCTCATTCCAAGTGAGATGTCTGTAAATTGTCACATCTAATTGCTCATAACTTTGCCACCAACCCTTTGCCTTCTCCTCCTCCACAGGCACTCCAATAGTTTCCACTGGTCCACCAAACAACTAACATTTCATTACCTCAAACTACTAGCCACTCACTGGCAGCCCACTATTCACCAGCTGAACAAGAATGAGATCCATGTGTCAAAACAACTGGCATGATGTCCACTTCTGGAGTCAATATCTACCCTGCTAGTTTCAACTGCCCAAGTTCTAGCTATAGTTCCAGCTGAAACTCAATGGATAGCATTCTCACTTCTGAATTGTAAGTTCTTCATTTCAAAATCCAAAGAATTGAACATACAACCTAGATTGACAATCCATAAATGGTAGGGTTGCCATTAGCCCAGAGGACCGTAGGGCTGCTTCCTCATTAGAAAGAGAGGACTGGCACTAGTTTAACAGGGAGGCGATGGCCTAGTGATATTATCGCTGCACTGTTAGTCCAGGGACCCAGATAACATTCTGGGGACCCAAGTTTGAATCCTACCACGGCAGATGGTGAAATTCAAAATAAATAAAAATGTCTGGAATTTAGAATCTAATGCTGACCGTGAATCCATTATCGATTGTTGGCAAAACCCACCTGGTTCACTAATGTCCTTGAGGGAAGGAAACTGCCATCCTTACCTAGTCTGGCCTATATGTGACTCCAGACCCACCACAATGTGGTTGAGTCGTAACTGCCCTCTGGGTAATTAGTGATGGGTGATAAGTGCTGCCTAGCCAGCGATACCCTCATCCCTTAAATGATTAAAAAAGTTTAACCTCAGGGTCACTGCAGGTCAGATGAGGGGCAAGGTTGAGAAGGTAGGACCTTCATGGTGACCACATTGACAACCCAGCAGAATGGTGAGGACCTGGTGCACTGTCAGAGATGCCACATTTCGGATAAAACATTAAAACATAAGAACTGTTTTCACCCACATCTGGGTGTAAAAGATCCATGGCAAAGGCAGGCTGGAGAGTTCTCCCTGCGGTATCCCAGCCATGTCATCCTACAACCAACATCACAATATTAAAATATCTGATCGTTACATTGTCATTTCTGGGAACTTGCTGTGCACAAATGGGCTGCTAAATGTCCTACATTTTATAGCATCCACACTGCTGGAGTACTTCATTCACTGATGATGTGAAGGGTACTAAACAATTGAGCATCTTGTCTCTTTGCAAGCTTATGAATAAGGCAGGATGCTGCTAATGGAGCCAAGCTGTCATGAAGTACAGTAACACTTCTCTGCATCCTTCCCTGTTGCAATATTATACTCTGTCACTTGCTTTTTACTTTTATTTCCACATACCAACCAATAAAACTGTTCACTAATTAAAAACATGCAGATGAAAATGGGCTCACTTTGTGCTGGAACACAGGTTGTTGAATTTCAATCTTGTTTTTTTTTTCTGTACATCACCTACACAAAGTTATGCAATTGCAAATGAATAGTGGAACAATACAGCGTGGAGTCATCCAAGTACTCAGAATTGGAGCAATCATACCATACATGTGATGTGGTCATCGAGTTTATTTCCTAAATCTCTGGGCCAGCAGGGAAGATGGTAATGGAAAGTGGTCTTATCACTTTGTGAAATGTTTACTGTTCCCTCTGAGCAATTGCCGCACCTGTAAAAAGGATTTTCCAAAGTCAGTGTGTTTGTTTGAAGAGCTGAGGGTATGTCGTGAAACATATTTCATGTGACCTCTTGAGACTGGTTCCCAGACAAATCCGTTTCCTTCTGTAGTGATTGGAACTAGGTGGATCATTGATTGGGATTGTTAACATGGGCCAATCAGGCAGCCCTAACTGACAGATATAAACAGGGGATTTAGCAGCTCTTCATTTCAAGGACGGACTCTGAGCTGGCTGGAAACAGCCAGTACACTGTGCCCAAGTAAAAACAAAAAAAAGAGTGACTTGGTGACAGGATACTGACCTCTGTGCAGTTATTTCAGACCCATTTAAGAATATCCTCTGTTTTCTGTCAGACAGCCTACCTTCTATTCATGCTAGTACATGATTCCCTACCTGTGAGCTCTTACTTTGCACAATAACCTTTCATATGGAGCCTTGTCGAATGCCTTGTGAAGATCCCAATGTAATATGTCTACAGGTTCCCCTTTCTCCGCAGTGCATGTTCCTTCTTTACAGACTTCCAATATATTAAACAGGACTTTCCTTTGAAAACATCACTCTGTCTCTCTCAAATTACCTTGAGCTTTTCAGAATGCCCAGTTATAACCTAAAAATAAAAAATATATATAAACAGGGAATTCAGAATCTCCTCACTTCAAGGGCTGACTCTGAGCTGGCTGGAAACAGCTGGTATACTGTGCACAAATAAATAACAGGTGACTTGGTGACAGGATACCAACCTCTATGCAGTTACTTCACCCTCAGAACATATTACTTTCCAAATATTTCCCACCAGAATTGCACTAAGCTGAAAAGAAACTCATATTAAGAAATTAAGTATTGTTCAGACAAAGTCAAAATCAAAAACACTTCATAATACTTTGGATGTCTCCAATAAATGAGTTTTCCTGTATCTTGCGAGAAAAATAGAACAGCGTTGTCAGGGAGATCGGCCATTTTGTTTTCATCCCAAATAATGTTGATTTGGTTTTGCCCGTCTTTGAAACGTCCTTAAAAGTACAAGCCCGCTCTCCCCTCACCGGCCTGGTATTGGCTGTCAGAAAGGCATGGTCAAACTGAAGCACACTGGAGTTGCAGAAGGATCAGAAATTTCTCTGCCTGCCATACCTACACAATAAGACAACAGGATGGTAAGAAGGGAGTCTCAAGTATCTTGCTCAAATCACCTAATTCTTAGGGATATGGTCAGAGTGTAGAGGCGTGGGACCAGCCACATAGTACTTTCAAACTGTGTTAGGAGGATAACACAAACATCTGTGGTTTCTATGCTGAAAAAAATTCCATGATTCTGTACTAGCTTGGTCTGCATTCTGTTTAGGTCTGCCTTTCTATCTTCCAAACTATTCTCTCACCTGAAGAGGTTTGTTCCTGCTTTTAATCGAGAATATTTGGGTCTTCTTACCATCAACATCCAAAATGTCCAAAGGCCTGAAGTTAATACAATTATAAGACCATAAATGTAGGAGTAGAAGTGGGCCTTTCAGCCCATTGAGTCTACTCTGCCATTCAATGAGATCACAGCTGATCTGATAATCCTCAACATAACTTTTCTGCTTTTCCCCATAGCCCTTGATTCCCTGACTGATTAATATTCTGTCTATCTCAGCCTTGAATTAGGGGGAGGCGATGGCCGAGTGGTATTATCACTGAACTGTTAACCCAGAGACCCAGATAATGTTCTGGGGACCCAGGTTTGAATCCCGCCACAGCAGATGGGGGCATTTGAATTCAATAAAATATCTAGAATTAAGAATCTAATGATGATTGTGAATCCGTTGTCAATTGTTGGAAAAACTTATCTGGTTCACTAATATCCTTTAGGGAAGGAAGCTACCATCCTTACCTGGTCTGGCCGACATAGGACTCCAGACCCAGAGCAATGTGATTGACTCTTAACTGCCTTCTGGGCAATTATGGATGGGCAATAAATGCTGCCTAGCCAGTGACACCATCATCCTGTGAATGAGTAAAGGAATATAACTACTCAGCCTCTATTGCCCTCTGTGTTAAAGACTTCCACAAATTCACAACCCCTTGAGAGAAAAAAACTCTCGTCACTTCTGTAAAACATATGACCCCATCACACAGATGGTCCCTGGAATGTTAGGCCTAACGTACGATGAACGGCTGAGGATCCTGGGATTGTATTCATTAGAGTTTAGAAGGTTGGGGGGAGATCTAATAGAAACTTACAAGATAATGCATGGCTTAGAAAGGGTGGACCTGGGAAGTTGTTTCCATTAGGTGGGGATACTAGGACCCGTGGACACAGCCTTAGAATTAGACGGGGTCAATTTAGAACGGAAATGAGGAGACATTTCTTCAGCCAGAGAGTGGTGGGCCTGTGGAATTCATTGCCACAGAGCGCAGTGGAGGCCGGGACGGTGAATGTCTTCAAGGCAGAGATTGATAAATTCTTGATCTCGCAAGGAATCAAGGGCTACTGGGAGAGTTCGGGTAAGTGGAGTTGAAATGCCCATCAGCCATGATTAAATGGCGGAGTGGTCTCGATGGGCCGAATGGCCTTACTTCCACTCCTATGTCTTATGGTCTTATTCTGAAATTATGCCTTCTGGCCCCAGACCTTACTGAAAGGGCAAACAACATTCCCTCATCTGCCCTGTCAAGTTCTGTAAGAAGCTTTAATGTCTCAATGAGGTTGTTTTGTTGAATTGTTTTGATTCAAATATGCATAGGTCCAACCTACTCAACCTTTCCTCAGAAGCCAGTCTATTCATAACCAGGATCAATCTTGTGAACCTTCCCATATCTTTGCTCAGATAAGGGGTCCAAAAACTGTTCATGCTATTCCAGCTGTGGCCTGCATAATGCCTTGCGTAGTTTTAACAAAACATCCCTAACTTTATACTCTATTCCCTCTGAAATGAAGGCCAGTATCCCATACGCCTTCCCAATGGATGCTTATTTTTTGCTTCATAAATGAGGACTCCCATTTATAAGGGTAAGAACGATAATAATCTGTGGCCAGTTGACATCCTCGGTATAATACATTGCATGATCTGAACATTTTTCCCTTCCTGCTGTCGTTGGCAAAGTGTAAATAGAGTTAATTCAACGTTTACTTCCCGTTATGAATCACTTGGTGAGAATTTTCGTCAGTGCAATGCACCATGGAAAGATGACAACAAGACCCGGATGGAAGTTTTTTTCCTTTTGCATTTCATTTGAGAAATAAATGGCTGCAGAACATTGGGACACATTTTTGGAACTCTTAAAGTTCATTTTGGAGAAACTTGAACAATTTGCAAAATTCCTGTATCTGCACATCATGTTCAGGTACACACTGAGTCAGCACAGTGTGTAATTAAATAAAATGGTACTTAAGACAGATTTGGGGACAATGGGGGAATTCAACCCTAACAAGGAAGAATTATAAGTGAAGGTTTCATATTTGACTGAAAGTTAAAAAAAAAAGAACGTTATGATAAAGTAAATGCTTTCCTAGCCATGATGGAGCCAAATACTTTTGAGGTGGTTCTTAAACTATGTTGCCCATGAGACATTGTTATTATGGACTTAAGATTTCTGAGAATCTGGACTCACAACCACAAATGAGATTGAACTGTGATTTACATTTGCAAATGGAAACAGCCCCTAAATATGATTGTGGCAGATTATATTCTCGAATTAAAGAAACTTTTTCATCATGGTGCACAGTGGTGAGATCTTAGAAACCAACATGTTCATGGGATGCTGAAAGAACACTAAAATCCGGGCCACGCTTTTGAGAAAGCGTAGCAAGATGATGTGGAAGGATAGCTGTGGTGAGGGCACAGCAATGGAAGTGGCAGAAAGAGAGAGTTGCAAAATGCAAGAGAAATGTTTTGCTAAACTGGATGGAAATGTCCACCAGATTCTGGTGAGATCCAAGTCTAGGCAGACATGTTCACAGTCTCAGTTACTAATTTGGCCCATCTGGATGACTATATGAATAGAAAGGGTTTAGAGGGGTATGGACCAAGTGCTGGTAAATGGGACAGGGCTAATTTAGGATATCTGGTCAGCGTGGATAAGTTGGACTGAAGTGTCTGTTTCCATGCTGCACATCTGTATGACTCTAACGGTACATTGGTAGCCACTTACCATTCAAATGTCACAGTTTCAATCAAAATGCTGTGGGAATTGCATTCACGGCTAGAGGGAAGGCAGAAGTGGATGAGGTAGAGGGGTAGAGGTGATCCTAGTAAAGCTCCATGTTGCAAGGTTCTGGTCAACCTAAAATTAGTTCAGGATTCTGGAAATCAGGTGGATGAACAGTTGCGCTCAGCCAGAGAACAAATGGAAGAATACAGCACAGGGAAGCTGAGAGCAAAAGGTATAGAGGGGAGGCAGTGGACTAGTGGTATTATCACTGGACTGTTAATCCAGAAACCCAGATAATGTTCTGGCGCCCCCCCCAAGTTCAAATCCTACCATGGCAGATGGTGAAACTTGAATTCAATAAATGCCTGGAATTAAGGGTTTAATGATGACCATGAATCTATTGTTGATTTTTAGAAAAATCCCATCTGGTTCACTAATGTCCTTTAGGGAAGAAAACTATTATCCTTACCTGATCTGGCCTACATGTGACTCCAGACCCACAGCAATGTGGTTGACTCTGAACTGGGATGGGCAATAAATGCTGCCTAGCCAGTGACGCCCACATCCCGTCAATGAATAAAAAAACAATCAAGAGGCAACAGGGAAAATGAACGTCGACATTCGTCGCTTATTTTCATGATTGATACAGCTGCAGCTGGATCTGTTATCTCAGAAGGAGAGTATAGGAAGTTCCAAAACCACAATCTGATACACAAAGCTGCAGTGAAGCTGATTAGTTTCCAAGAATAGCATACTGTTGTGAAGTAAAGTTAGAGTATAATATGATAACGTGCAGCCATTGGTAGGTGGAAACAAAGCCCCGATAGGAAGGAATTAACTTAATAAAATGTAGTTAAAATAGATTGAGTTAATTGAAGTAGGGATTAGAAACAATACAGTTTTTATATTCTTCAATGGGATGTTGACATCACTACCAAGATCAACATTTGAGGCCCATCCCTAATTACCACTTAACAGGGAGGTTAAGTTTCAACAGTCTGTTGCATGTCCAGAATCATACATAGACCAGACCAGTTAAGTATGGCAGACTTCCTTCCATAAAGGGAATCATGAAAGTACTAACTGGACAAAAAGTAATCTTTGAGCAATGAGGACCAAGTAATAAGATTTGACCTTGGACGGTGGGTCAGTGGTTAGCACTGCTGCCTCACAGCGCCAGGAACCCGGGTTTGATTCCACCCTCGGGTGACTCCACATGTGTGGAGTTTGCATATTCTCCCCGTGTCTGTGAGGGTTTCCTCTGGGTGTTCTAGTTTCCTCCCACAGTCCAAAGATTTGCAGGGTAGGTGGATTGGCCGTGCTAAATTGTCTATAGTGTTCAGGGATGTGTAGATTAGGTGGGATATAGAGGGATGGATCTGGGTGGGATGCTCTGAGGGTCAGTGTGGACTTGGGCTGAAGGGCCTGTTTCCACAGTGTAGGGATTCCAGGAATCATAGATTGTAGATTGTGAATATATACGCATTCTTTTGTGATCTTCCACGAAGACTGATCATTGCCAGCCACTGCATTATCTGTGAATTACTTTCCATACATAAATGACAAGCCAGTGGCTACCAGAGAAACTAGTGAAGAAATTTGCAAGGCTATGGTACTCAGCAAAGTGTTCAACTTTGAATGGCTAACTTATAGGGTAACATGATGAGAAATTGCAGGAATATTTCACACATCGAAATAGTATGAGAGTAGATCAAGGTTGCCTTCTATGGAGATTAAGAGTCATTATTTCATTATGATTCAGAGGGAGGCTGTTAGTGGAATATCATCAAGAGCTTACAGGGATAGTCTGTATGAAAGCAGCAACAAAGATCGTTTTTTGATTCCCAAAGGCATATAGAAAAACCAAAGAGGCATTGAAAAGTTTTGAAGTGTCTTAAAATGATGATTATTCCATACAGTTTTCTTTCACTCCTTGGTCAAATGCAAGAAAACCATAGGAATACCAAATTATTTGTGGGAAGACCTTGTTTTTGTCAATGCCCATAGCATGTGGATGAATACAGGGACGAGGCAATGACATAATGGTATTATTTACAACTATTAATCCAGAGACTGAGGTAATGTTCTGGGGACCTGGGTTTGAATCCTACCATGGCAGATGGTGAAATTTAAATTCAATAAAAAACCCTGAAATTAAGAGTCTAACGATGACCATGAAACCATTGTCAATTACTGGGGTAAAAATATCATCTGGTTCATGAACATCCTTTAGGGAAGAAAACTGCCACCCTTACCTAGTCAGGCCTGCATTCTTTTAATTCCAGACCCACAGCAACTTGGTTGACTTTCAACTGTCCCCTGGGCAAATAACACTGTGCAATAAATGCTGGAATAACCAGTGATGCCAACATTCAATGAATAAAAAATGCTGAGTCTATACCCAATACCATAAGTGCTAAAGCTATTGAGGTATTGCAAATTTTCTTTGCAATTTACAGGTTGTCAGAGGTTTTGGTGTCAGATAATGCTTCTCAGTTTACGTCAGAAGAGTTTGACTTATTTCTGAACAAGAATGGGCTCAAACCCACCCTAACATCACCATAGCACCCAATATTGAACTGTGCTGAAGAAAGGTGAGTACAGATTGTGAAGTGGCCTTCGCAGAAGCACTCACATGGTGTCAATCCTGAGCAATATTTTCCATGTTTCTCTTAGGATCAAGAAGTCTCTGTACTTTTACAAAATAACACCTCTGTTACAACAGGTAGCTCACTTTTAGAGCTCGTGTTTAAATGTACTCCTTGGGCAAGGTTTAGGTCTGGATCATTTCCCCACTGGGAGTGTTTTGGCTTGGAAGGGGGAAGGGTGTAGTGATCATAAAATTTATCTGATTGCAAGACTGTCACCTTCCCATCCATATTGGGGCTGGCCCCAATGATAGGCAGGGCGAGTGGGCACTGAAGTCAGCACCCCATCCATCCTTCGTCTTTAAATGGATCACCAAAGGCCTATTGGGCTTGATAGCAAACCTGCTGACCAGGATAACATGGAGGCCTCATTACAGTACAGTTGGCATGGGCAGACAAAACAGGATTGGACAGCTTCCTTTCTTTCCTAGACTAGAAATAGAGGCTAGGAAGAGGGGCATTGTGGGAAAAAAACCCCACAAAATGTCACCTGCACCTGTCCTTCAAACCTCAGCTCCAATACCCTCGCTTTCCCCACTCCATCCTAAATCTCCGGGATCTACTGCAGCAACTCACCAAGCCTCTTTCAATGACACCTTCTAAACTGTGACCTTTCCCAACTGAAAAGACAAGGGCAGCAGCTACAAGGGTATGACATCAGTGACAAGTACCCTTCCAAGCTGCAAATCATCCTGACTTGAAACTATATTGCCATTCTTTCATTCTTGCTGAGTCAAAGTCTTGGATATGCATCCCTAATATGAGGATGCCTGTGTGCTCCAAGGGCCACAGCGGTCCGAGAAGGCATCTCACCAACACCTTCTCCAGGACATGTTAGAATAGGCAATAAGTACTGGCCCAGCCAAAGACATGAATGAATAAAACAGAGGACCAATATTTATGCAGTCTCACCGTTTAAAGATTCTCTAGGCTGTCAGCTTCATTGATCAATGTATGTCTAAAGTGTTATTGCTTTGTTAGTCCAGGTAGGTTCCACACAGCTCAGGATATCTGTTCTCTGGTTGTAATAATCGAAATTCAGAGTTATAGACTTAAATATCTAAATAATCAATTAAACCAATCACTGCTCCAAGGGGCTTCCTGTTCACTCCCAAACATGTTCCATAAAATTTGAAGTGGGATGTGATTGTTGGGATTCCCACTACTCACACTTCTTGGGGCATTAGCTCACCCACCCAAACTTGAATTCCATTTTCCCCACCACGACACAACCCTTGGCTGTTGAAAATCTGCCCAGCCTTTTTATTCCATTTTTTTTTTGCATGACACTTGGGAATTAAATGTTGTCCACCCAATATTGAAGCAAACTGAATCTACAGAAGTTTTGTCAAAGTTACACATTCTTATATTAGCCACGTCTCTTTCCTCATCGAAGAGACTAGCTTTCAGGCATCAAGTTTGACAGGGAGTGTCAGTGACTGCCTCATGACAGAGAGACTACAGCCCAGCCTGATCCTGGCATCTTCGACTATACTGCATGTTGACTTTTCAAATAATGGGGAGTTTGCTGAGGGGGACCGTTGCCTAATCTCTCCCTCCTAAATCCAAGGACATTGAGGACAATGTGATGTGTTTACTGGCCTCCTCCAACTACTGGTCGTGCTGAAATTGTTTAATTCTTGGTGTGAACATAAGAACATAGGAACATAAGAGCATCGGGTCTGAAGTAGCTCATTCAGCCCCTTAAGCCTGCTCTGACATTCAATAAAATCATGGCCCTTTGAGCAAATCCTTTGGCCCGTATTCCTTGCTTAATAAAAATTTTTCTGTCTCATATTTAAATGTAACAATTGAACTAGTATCGACCATCATTTGAGAAATAGGCTTTCAAACCTCCTCAATCGTTTGCGTATGGAAGTACTTTCCAACATCTCTCCTAAATGGCCTGGTCTTAATTCTTAGACTATGCCTCCTGGTTCTACAATCTTCAACCAGAGGAAAGAGTTTTGTTTTATTTACCTTGTATGCCCTTGTTAATACCCTGAAGACCTCAATTAGATCACCCTTGACCTTCAAAATTATAGAGAATAAAGGCCTAATTTTTCTAATCTCTCGTCATAACTTAACCCCGAGTCCCGGTATCATCCTTGTAAACCTGTGTTGAACTCCCTCCAGGGCCAAAAACGTCCTTCCTACGGTATGGTGCCCAAATCTGCTCACAGTACTCTATGTGGGATCTAACTAAGATTTTGTATAACTGCAGCATAACGTTTGCATCCCTACACACCAGCCCTTTAGATATGAAGGTAGGTATTCCGTTAGCCTTCATGACTATTTTCTGTACCTGTTCGTGGCATTTTAAAGATTTGTGCACCTGAACCCCAAACCTTGTTTGACATCCACTGCATTTAATTTTATGTCTTCTGAAAAAATACTTTGCAACTTTATGCTTTTTAAAAAAGTACCTTGCACGGTAACTCTCATGGGAGCTGGTGATGTTGGTCTACTCAAAGTGGCAACATCTATATGTGAATCCCAACACATCGAGCTTTGGTAGATTTTGTTTCAACTGCCATTGATTTTTAATGCATTGACACAAGTTGACACATGTTGGTCGCAGGGTTATAGGGTCATTTCGGTTTAAGATCCTGGAAGTCGCCAGCTAACAACACAGTGAAGGTGCATTCAGCATAGCCACTACTGGAGACTAGTAGTCATAGACTCATACAGCACAACGGAGGCCATTCAACCCATCGAGTCTATGCCAACCTATCTACACTAATTCCTCATTTCCACCACTTGACTCAGACCCTCCTCAACATTTCAAGTGCTCATCCACGTACTTTTTAAAAATTGTGAGGTTTCTCGCTTTGATTATTTTCCCAGGGAATGCATTCAAGATTCCTACCACATTTTACCTCAAATCCCCTCTTAACCTCCTGCTCTTGGTGTTAAAACAATGCCTTCCCATTAGTGACCTTTCAACTAAAAGTAACAGGTACTTACTATCCATCCTGTCCACGCTCCTCATAATCGTCTACACCTCAATCAGGTCCCCCTCAGCTTAGACTGCCCTGAAGAAAACAACTTGAGTTTATCTGACCTCTCTTCATAGTTAAACTGGTCCAACTCAGGCAACATCCTGGTGAGCAAAAACAGAAGTTGCTGGAGAAGCTCAGCAGGTCTGACAGCACCTGTGATGAAAAAAGTCAGAATTAACGTTTCAGGTCTTCCTCAGAACGGATGGTAGCTATGAAAACGTTGGTTAGTATGCAGAAAATAGGGAGGTAGATGGGGTAGGGAGTAAACAATAGGATAAAGAGAGACAGAAGTGCAGTTGGATAGACAAAGGAGTTGATAATAATCTGGCTAGGAGGATGAACATCTGTGAATGTTAGTGACTAACAACAGGGGGTGTGTAATGGCAGGCTATATGATAGCAAGGCCCGGTGTGTAGGGTAGAGGGCTGGGACATGGGAGAGTTTAGGCCCTAAAATTATTGAACTCGATATTGAGTCCCGAGGGCTGCAGGGTCCCCAAGGGGAAAATGAGGTGGTGTTCTTCCAGCTTGCACTGAGCTTTGCTGGAACACCGCAGCAAACCAGAGACAGAGATGTTGGCCAGGGAACAGGATGGTGTGTTAAAGTGGCAGGCAAATGGAAGCTCAGGGTCTGTTTTGCGAGCAAAATGTAGATGTTCTGTGAAGCGGTCACCCAGTCTACACTTCATTTCCCCATATAGAGGAGACCACATTGTGAGCAGCGAATGCAGAAGGTTAGATTGTGTGAAGTGCAGATGAAGTGTTGCTTCACCTGAAAGGTATATTTTAGCCCTTTGGAAAATGGGGAGGGAAGAGGTAAATGGGTAGGTGTTACTCCTTCGCTAGTTACAGGCGAAGGTGCCTTAGGGCTGTGGGGAGAGTGTCGGGGATGAAGGAAGTGTGGACCAGGGTGTCCCGGAGGAACAAGTCCCTGCTGAAGGTGGACAAGGGAGAGGAGGGGAATATGTGTCTGGCATCTCACTGGAGGTGGTGGAAATTGCAGCTGATGATCTTCTGGATGTGCATGCTGGTCTGAAGATAGGTAAGGGCAAGGGAGCCCTATCGCTGTTGTGGGAAGGAGGAGACAGGATGAAGGTGGAAGTGCGGGAGATGGGTCGGACCTGGTTGAGGGCCGTATTGACAATGGTGCTGGGGAATCCTCAGTTGAGGAAGAAGGTGGACATTTTGGAGGCTCCCTTGTCAAAGGAGGCCTCATCTGAACATATGCAAAGGAGACGGAGGAACTGAGAGAATGGGATGGAGTCTTTACAGGAAGCAGGGTGAGAGGCTGTATAGTCCAGGTAGTTGTGGGTGTCGAAGGGCTTATTGTGGATATTAGTGGCCAGTCTATCCCCAGAAATTGAAACAAAGTTGTTGAGGAAGGGAAGGGAGGAATCAGAGATAGACCAGGTGAAAGGTTGGAAATTGGAAACAAAGTCAATGAACTTTTCCAATTCAGGAAGAGACAGGGAAGCAGCACCAATGATATCATTGATATGTCAGAGAAAGAGTTATGGGTAGGGGCCAGAATGTTCTATGTACCCCACGAAGAGACAGGCATAACTGGAGCCCATGTGGGGTATCCATGGCCACCCCTTTGACCTGAAGAAAATGAGACGAATTAAAAGAGAAGTTGCTGAGGGTGAGGATGAGCTTGGCCAAGCGGAAGAGAGTGGTGGTGGGTGGAGTCGCTTAAAGCCTTTGCTCCTGGAAGAAGCGAAGAGCCCTAAGACCCTCCTGGTGGGGAATGGATGTGTAAAGGGATTCCACGTCCATGGTAAAGAAGAGGCGGCTGGAAATTTTGAAACTGGCGTACAGCATCATAGGAATCACGGATGTTAGTGGGCAGGGATTGGACCGGGGGGAGAAGACTGAGCCAAGGTAGGAAGAGATGAGCTCTGTGGGGCAGGAGCAGGCTGAAACAATGGGTCTGACCAGACAGTCCTGTTCATGGAGTTTTGGAAGGAGGTAAAAGTGGGCTGGGGGAACTATCTGATTGGAAGCAGTGGGGGTGAGGTCACCGGATGTAATGTGATCAGTTATCATAGTTGATACAATGGCCGAGGTGTCATGATGTGCTCATAGTCCAGGGAGGAGGTATCTGAGAGCTGGCACTCAGCCTCCGCAATGTAGAGGTCAGTACGCCAGACGACAACAGCACCGCCCTTATCGGCAGGCTTAATAACAAAGTCAGGGCTGGATCTAAGCGCACGGACTGCAGTTAGTTTGGAGGGAGATGGGTTGGATTTGGCAAGGAAGGCAGAAAAATTGAGGTAACCAATATCATGTCGACAGTTCTCAATGAACAGTTCAAGTGCAGGTAAAAGGCCAGAGGGAGCGATCCAGGTGGAGGGAGTGTGTTGGAACTCGGCGAAGGGGTCTGTGGGAGAAGGAGCGGACTGTTGTCCAAAGAAATGGGCACAGAGGCGAAGATGGTGGAAGAAGAGTTTGATGTCATATCGCGTCTGAAATTTGTCAGGGTGGGAATGCAAAGGGATAAAGCTGAGGCTTTTGCTGAACACAGAACGTTCAGCATCAGAGAGCAGAAGATTGGGAGGGATGGTGAATACCTGACAGGAGGTGGAGTTGGGAGAGGGGATAGAGTCAGAGGAAAGGGGAAGAGAGGAAAGTTCCAGAGGACCATGAGTATTTCAGAGTTGTTGTATCCTGGTGAATCTCTTCTGCACCCCCCTCCAGAGCAAACACATCCTTCCTATACTGTGTTTTCCAGAAATCCAAAGCAGAGCACTCATGTGTCAGCAATAGAGCTCCTTGTACCGTGTGTTCTGAACCTGACCTCTCCTCCACAGCTTGTATATAGATTCATTCTTTGTAGCCTCTCCTGAATGGCACATCATTGCATACTTTGCAAATGTCATCTGCCCCAAGGGACTAGGCTAAGAATGACCAACTGTGTTTCCCATAAGAGTTTAACAGCCATCAGAGAGAGCAATTTGCTTTCGTCGGTCAAGATTGGACTTGTGCCCAGATCCCACGCTTGAGAGGTCAGTTTGTTCAGCCAGCAATTCGCCCAGTCACCAAACAGAAAAATTTGCAGCGGAATAATTTTTGAGCTTTAGTTTTTGCTCGAAGACAGTAAGTTGTTATACAACACAATCCAACACAGTTGAGTAGCAGGCCCTTTGGCCCACCAAGCCTACGCCGAATCTAATACGTTTCTACACCATTCCCCGTTTATGTACCTTGAATGGTACCATTATGTACCATTATGTACCATCTCACCTTGAATGTGTGCCCTCTTGAAGTTGACCTTTCCAACCTGGATAAAAGCCTCTATCCACCCTATCTACGCTTCTCATAATTTTGTAGGCCTCTATCAGGTTGCCCCTCGGCCTGTGTTTTTCTAGCGAAAACAATCCGAGTTTATCCAACCTCTCCTCATAACGAAAACCCTCCAGACCAGACAACAGGTAGGGTGTGCAGGGTAGTTTGATCTTAGAGTAGGATAATGGATTGGCACAACATTGCGACCTGAGGAGCCTGTACTGTGTTGTACTGTTCTATGTCCTTAACATCCTGGTGAACATTCTCTGCACCCTCTTCAAAGCATCCATGACCTTCTGGTAGTGTGGTAATCAGAACTGCACTCAATATTCCAAATGTGACCAAAGTTTTGCAAAGCTGTAACATAACTTGCCAACTTTTATCCTGATGCCTTGGCTGAAGGAGGCAAGCATGCTGTATGCCTTCTTGAACAACTTATCCACCTGTGTTGCCACTGTCAGGGATCTTGCGACCTGTGCGCCCAGATCGCTCTGCTGTAATGAGGCTCCATAATTTCTATCTTTAGACCCCTGAATCACCAGTCCAAATGCTATCAGTGCCCCTGCTTTGTGAGTAGCATGTAGAGTTTTCTAAAGAAGGAGTTATTATTTTTGCAATCCAATTTAAATTGAAAACTTCTTCCTCTCACAAAGTGGTGAGAGGAAGGCTAGGTGAGTGGGCGGATGCATGGCAGATGCAGTTCAGTGTGGACAAATGTGAGGTTATCCACTTTGGTGGCATGAACAGGAAGGCAGATTACTACCTTAATGGAGTCAAGTTAGGTAAAGGGGAAGTACAACGAGATCCAGGTGTTCTTGTACATCAGACTATGAAAGCAAGCATGCAGGTACAGCAGGCAGTGAAGAAAGCTAATGGCATGCTGGCCTTCATAACAAGAGGAATTGAGTATAGGAGCAAAGAGGTCCTTCTGCAGCTGTACAGGGCCCTGGTGAGACTGCACCTGGAGTATTGTGTGCAGTTTTGGTCTCCAAATTTGAGGAAGGACATTCTTGCTATTGAGGCAGTGCAGCGTAGGTTCACGAGGTTAATTCCCGGAATGGCGGGACTATCACATGTTGAAAAGATTGGAGAGACTGGGCTGGTATACACTTGAGTTTAGAAGGATGAGAGAGGATCTGATTGAGACGTATAAGATTATTAAGGGATTGGACAATCTGGAGGCAGGGAGCATGTTTCCGCTGATGGGTGAGTCCAGAACCAGAGGACACAGTTTAAAAATAAGGGATAGGCCATTTAGAACAGGGTTGAGGAAAAACGTCTTCACCCAGAGAGTGGTGGATATATGGAATGCTCTGCCCCAGAAGGCAGTGGAGGCCAAGTCTCTGGATACTTTCAAGAAAGAGATGGACAGAGCTCTTATAGCTAATGGAATCAAGGGCTATGGGGATAAGGCAGGAACAGGATACTGATTGTGGATGATCAGCCATGATCATAATGAATGGTGGTGCTGGCTCGAAGGGCCGAATGGCCTACTCCTGCACCTATTGTCTATTGTCTATTGTCTTTTGGTGCTGTTTTTTAACCTCAAGCTTAATACTTACTGTCAAATATAATAAATGGTGTTGCAGTCATTGGATATAAAAGGTAATGGGAATGAAAGTCAATTTCAGCAACAACACAAGTGAGAGTTCAAATCAGAATTTTCTGCTATTCCCCGCCTAACTGTCTTTGCCAATCATCTCGAATCAGGCAATGTACAAAATTATACCTGCCTGAACAGGACGATTGCATCTGAATCTGGGAATCAATCCTAAGGAAATGGGTGAAGCATTCGAGAGGGTGCAGGGGAAATTAAAAAAAAAAGAATGGTTCCAGGACTGAGAGACAACAATTGCATTGATGGATGAAGAAGATGTGGCTGAAATTCTTAAAGAAGAGATTTTATAGAGGTGTTCAGACTCATGTGCAACCCAGGCAAAGTAGTTGGCGAGGATATTGGAAGAAGGGCCAAGAACCAGAGAATGTAGATTTAAAATGGATTGCAATCTAAGCAATAAAAACACGACAGAAAACAGTTTCACGCAGCGAATGGTTAAGATCCATAATGTGCTGCCCAAGAGTATTTTGAAGGTAAATTCAATATTAACTTTCAAAGGGAACTGGATCATGAATGTGAAGAGAAGGAATTTGCAAGGCTATCAGGAAAACACAATGCCGTGGGAATAGTTGAGTTGCTCTTGCAGAGAGCTGGCACTGATACCATGTCTCCTTCTGTGCGGGAATGATTCTGTGATTTTATGCTTGCACTAAGTTAATCTCATTGCTAATTAGTTAAAGTAGTAATCTTAACAGTCCAAAAGAGAGAGATAAGCTCAGAGTGCATTAAACATAATATCCAGCTGAGTAAACCAACTGTGAACAGGGAAATGAGTCTGTCACTTGTAGAACTGAACATTAATTTTAAAGCATAGTCTAAGTTAATGTAAAGATTCTGGATCAGATCTGAAGATTAGCCACTTACATGGCAGGGTGAATAGCGAAGGTCTTTTTCCAGGGTAAGGGAGTCCAAAACTATGGGGCATAGGTGTGAGGTGAGAAGGAAAAGATATAAAAGGGACTGAAGGGGTAAGAGCAGTATGTGCATGGAATGAGCTGCCAGAGAAACTGGAGGAGGCTGGTACAATTACAACATTTAAAAAGTATCTGGATGGGTACATGAATAGGAAGGGCTTAAAGGGATATGGGCCAAATGCTGGCAAATGGGACTAGATTAATTTAGGATATCTGGCCGGCATGAATGAAAAGTCTCATTCTGTGCTGTGCAAATCTATGGATCTATGAGCAAGCATGTTTCATTTCTTTTCTAGGCTGCTGTGCTCAGATGGAGAGTGCTGCATCTATTTTTCGCTGGGCACCATTCATGATGTTGATCCAACTGTGATGTCTAGAGTTAGCCTCAGTTCAGGAGTCAGAACTCTACATTGCTAGTTGCACACTGGAATTGAAATGATTCAGAATTGTTAAGTCACATAATTCACCCGAATGCAATGGTTTTGAGAATCAGTGGCCATTCTTACGTACTCCATGCATTAGCTCATCAGTTGCCTACTAGGATAAGAAATTAGGCCAGCAATGGTGGATGCAGATTGAAGTTCCACTTGAGCATCTTAAGCTATGCCTGATCCTTAAAGTTTAGTCAATTTTGATTGCTGGAGTTCCTCTGCCTGGCATCCCACCGCTCTCCAGAGACATCAGGAAAACTCCTATATTCTTCCAAGGGATCTTTTAATTCTAGCTTACCCAGCAACAGGGGTCTGGGTTGGATGTGTCCTTTGACTGAAGGCAGCTTCTGATGGATTTGCATTCTGCTGGTATGGTGATCCTCTACCAGAATGTGATACGAACCTACAATCTTCTTATTCAGAGGGGAGAGAGATATTATTAAGCCTAGTGTACACCATAGTGATGCCCTCCAAGGTCTGATTGTTAGTGTACACACAAGAAAATACATGTACAGCTGTGAAACTGTGGAGTTGGGAGAGACAAGTTAGCATCCTAAAGAAAATTGAAGGGTCTTTTCGTATCTGATGTTCCTTAACATGTGGGTGTCATGATAGATGATACCCTTTTAACTGGAAATTTACATTTGAATGTTAGTCATAGAAACCCAGATTTTTCACTGAAATATCAGTCGCAATATTTTTCAGGGTGAATACCACTGTCAAAGAAGCTACACAGTAGCTGCAAGAGATCAATGATCCTGGCCATAGCCTTTAACTTTGAAGAAGTGAAGATTTGCTCTTGTGAACATTCTATAACTTTGAGCATGTTGCACATTCAAAAGGCCTCAAGTTACAGTAAAAAAAGACTATTTTTTTTTCCGGCCTGCGTCATTCAAATGTTCACTTGCCAGAACATTCTTTCATCAGCAATGACTCACTGTCTTAGTAACCAGTGACAATCATCGTCCTAGTAATTGAGACAAATTCACGCAGCCAGGATCTGTTATTGCTTGCAGGCTTTGATTGTCATGTTAATGTTTTCGCACATTTGTCTTGAATGTATTACGATACAGAATTTTACATGCACTCGCAAGGAAATAACAAAATGACACCACTTCTCAGCATTGACACATATGTGCAGCATTGATTTTGATCCACAATCAATCTGTTTCCAAAGTTCAGAAAGTCTTTTAGCTGGGCAAGAATTCCTATCTGATTTTAGACAGATGTTGGACTTCTGGCCAAATCATTATATCCGGAAGTTTGGCAATATACGCCTGGCACAGTTGGTATATGAGAAGAGGGAGGGAAAATAGCTCTATGGTAATGCATTTCAGCCCCTTTGATCTATGCTAGCTCTCCAGAAGCTGTGTGGTTAAGGATTTACAAGTTATCTGGGACATTTCGCAACCTCCAGCAGGCTGAACATGTTGAAGACCTTAAGAATTTACAATAACTAAACCACATTCTGTTTATCCACCCACTGCAGTCAGGGATTAACTTGCAAGAACATCAAGGGAGCATCAGAGTCATTCAAAGCTTCAGATCTTCTTTTTCCTTTCGTCCTGTCAATGGTTTTGAATGAAATGTGAGCTTGGTGACTGCCTGCAAATGTGTTGGAGGCATTTCCAATCAAGGCATTCAAGAGGGCATTGGATGGTTGTTTAGGTGGAAATGGCGCACAAAGGATAGGGGAAAAAGCAGGAGACTGGCACTATGAAATAGAACCAGAACCAGAATGATGGGCCGAATAGCCTCCTTCTGCACAGTAACAATTCTGTGGTTCTCTGTGATTCTGTGATAATTGAGCACCACTGACAATTTTCTCTCAGGAGCTCCTCGATTGTTCCCCTGTCTACCCCTCAGTTCATTGTAGGTTTGAGACCAACACAAAAACCTTGGCTGACAATTCGGTGTCATTCCGATGTAGTGCCGCATAATCTGAGGGGTCATGTTAGGATGCCGAAGCAATTGTCTATCTGCTCTCTCAGAGCACTTTTTTGAAGAGCAGGGTGCATTCTCGTATTATTAGCCAATATTTATGCTTCAGTCAAAGTCATTAAAACAGCTTGTTGTTGCTTGTGACATCTTGCTGTGCATAAATTTGCTGCTAAGTTTCCTCCATTGACAATACTTCCAAAAATACTTCATTGGATGTTCAGGGACATCCAGAAATCATGAAAGGCACTTTCTAAATGCAAGTCTTTCTTTATTTTCATGCAGTTTTGGTCTCCTTTTCTGAGGAAGGATACTCTTGCTTTCAAGGGAGTCCAGTGAAGGTTTACCAGGCTGATTCCAGGGATGGTGGGACTGACGTATGAGGAGAGATTAACCAGGTTAGAATTGTTTTCGCTGGAGTTCAGACGAATGAGGGGGATTCTCATAGAGACTTGTAAAATTCTAACAGGACTGGACAGGGTAAATGCAGGGAGGATGCTCCCAATGGTGGATGTATCCAGAACCAGGGGTCACAGTATGAGGATTTGGGGTAGGCTATTTAGAACGGAGATGAGGAGACATTTCTTCACTCAAATAGTGGTAAGCCTGTGGAGTTCATTACCACAGGAAGTAGTTGATGCTAAAACATTGAATTTGTTCAAGAGGCAACTAGATATGGCAGAGATAACAAGACTAGAATCTACAGTTCCTACTATCTCTGAACTAGATATAGCACTTGGGGCGAATGGGATCAAAGGTTATGGGGAGAAAGCAGGATCAAACTATTGAGTTGGACGATCAGCCATGATCGTGAAGAATGGCAGAGCACACTTAATGGGCTGAATGGCCTCTTCCTGCTCTTATCTTCTATGTCTATGTCTATGCCTATGTCTGCTTCTGTCTCATTACAGCATAGACAAAATCATCTGAAACCAACTCAAGAGACAATCTGAGATAATAGGTATTGCAGATGCTGGATAATCCAAGATAACAAGGTGTGGAGCTGGATGAACACAGCAGGCCAAGCAGCATCATAGGAGCAGGAAAGCTTGACGTTTCGGGCCTAGACCCTTCATCATTTTCTGATGAAGGATCTAGGCCCGAAACGTCAAGCTTTCCTGCTCCTATGATGCTGCTTGGCCTGCTGTGTTCATCCAGCCCCACACCTTGTTATCAAGAGACAATCTTGCAGGTTAGTATTCTTACACTTTGCCTATTTTCTGCTCCATTATAACACCACCCCTTTATACACATTTAGACACCAGCTGCTCCGTGATAAAAGAAATGTACTTAAATAAGGCCACTCATAAGATCAACATGTCCCAAAGTACTCTCCAGTTGACAAAGAACCTTAAAAGTACAGTCAATGTTGTATTATAAAGAACACAGCAGCCAATTTGTCTATACCACCTCTAGCAAAGAGCAACATACTAATGTACATCGTTATCGTCATGTTGATTGAAAGTTAGCTATTGTCCAAGTTACAGGCCAAATTTCCTCAGACATTTTCAAAATAGTGACATAGAATTTTTGACACACATCTGAAAGGCTACGCAGGATCTTAGTTCACCATATCACCCGTAATGCAACATCTATCTGGACTTCAGTAAGGCCTTTGACAAAGTCCCGCACGGCAGTCTAGTCATGAAGATTAGGTTGCATTGGATCCAGGGAGAGCTAGCTAAGTGGGTTCAAAATTGACGTGATGGTAGGAAGCAGAAGGTGATGGTTGAAGGTTGCTTCTCAGACTGGAGGCCTGTGACTAGTGTGTCACATGGGTCAGTGCTAGGGCCTTTGTTATTTCTTATTGACATAAATGATCTGGATGTCAATGTACAAGGCATGATTAACAAGATTGCAGATGATACATAATTAGGAGGCATTGTTGCTGAAAAGGTTATCAAAAATTACAGAGGGATCTTGATCAGATGGGGAAGTGGGCTGACGATTGGCAAATACAATTGAATACAAGTAAGTATGAGGTGTTGAACTTTGGAAAATCAAACCAAGGTACGACTGATACAGTAAATTGTAAGTTCTTGAGGAGTGTCGTGGAGCAGAGAGACCCAGATACCAGTACATAGTTAATTTAAAGTGGCATCACAGGTAGACAGGGTGGTGAAGAAGGCATTTGGCATGCTGGCCTTCATTATTCAAGGCATTGAGTGTAAGAGTTGGGAAGTTATGATAAAATTGTATAAGTTGTTGGTTAGGCCACACTTGGAGTATTTGTACGGTTTTGGTCACCCTGTTTAACTAAGACATAGTTAAACTGGAAAATGTTCAAAGAAGATTGACGAGGATGTTGCCAGGACTAATAGGCCTGAGTTATGGGGAGAGATTGGCCAGGATAGGACTTTATTCCTTTGAACGTAGGAGAATGAGGGGTGACCTTATTGAGGTGTATAAAATCATGAGGGGCATGGATAGCATGAATGCATATAGTCTTTTTCTCCCAGGGATGGGGAATTGAAAACTATAGCGGGCATAGGTTTAATGTGAGAGGGAAAAATTTAAAAAGGATCTGAGGGACAACTTCTTCACGCAGAGAGTGGTGCGTATCTGGAATGGGCTGCCAGACAAAGTGGTTGAGGCAGGTACAATTGCAACATTTAAAAAACATTTGGATAGGTACATGGGAAGTGTTTAGAGGGAAGTGGACAAAACTGGAACTAGCTGAGTGGGCATCATGGTCAGCATGGGCCGAAGGGCCTGTTTCCATGCTGTTTTATTCTATAACTCTATTACTCTGTCTGCAGCAGTGCAGCACACCATCTATATTGTGCCGGTGTATCAGATAGATCATAGAATGCCTACAGTGTGGAATTAGGCCTTTCAGCCCATCCATTGGCGGCGATGACCCAGTAGTATTATCACTGGACTGTTAATCCAGAGACCCAGATAATGCTCTGGGGACCCGGGTTCAAGTCCTGCCACAGCAGATGGTAGAATTTGAATTCAATAAAAGATCTGGAATTAAGAATCTAATGATGACTGTGAATACATTGTTGATTGTCATAAAAATCCACCTGGTTCACTAATGTCCTTTAGGGAAGGAAACTGCCATCCTTACCTGGTCTGATCTACATGCGACTCCAGATCCACAATGATGTGGCTGACTCTAAACTGCCCTCTGGGCATTTAGAGATGGGCAATAAATGCTGCCTAGCCAGCGACACCCTCATCCCATTAATGAATAAATAAAAAAAGTCCACTGTGACCCTCCAAAGAGCATCCCACCCAGACCCACACCCCTACCCTATCCATGCATTTCCCATGGCCAATCCACCTAACCCACACATCTTTGTACTGAGGGAGGAAATCAGATCACCTGGAGAAAACCCCTACTGATACAGGGGGAATGTTCCAACTCCACACAGACAGTTGCCTGAGGGTGGAATCAAACCCAGGGCCCTGGTGCTGTGAGGCAGCAACACTAACCACTCAGCCATCATAGATGAAAGTACAAACTGATGACTTAGGATTGGGGCTTGATCCTGTCATTTTCTGACTCAGACACAAGACAACTAAGTGCCACTGAGTCAGTCTCAGATGAAAATCATCAGCTGACATCTCTGAATGACTTAATGGCACTTATGTAGTCCTGCCTAGAGACCAGGTACTTGAATATATTGTTTTCCTTTTCTGTTCATTCGTGAGATTTGAGCATCGCTAACAAAGTCAGTATATGTTGCCATCTCTAAAGGCCTCTGAGAATTTGGTAGTGAGCTGCCCTGTTGAACAGCTGTAGACCATGTGGTGTCAGTACTCCCACAGTGCAGTTATGGACTTTCGGGATTTTGACTCAGTAACAGCTAAGGGACAGCAATATAGTTCCAATTCAGGACAGTGTGTGACTCAGATGGGAACCTGTAGATGGTGATGTTCCCATGACTTTGGGTGATGGTAGCAATCACAGCTTCACAGGGCACTAGTGAAGGAAGGACGGTGAGTCATATAAATGAGTTCTGACATCTTCTGTTCTTAGATAACAGAGAGTCAGGCTGATGCTGTTGATGCTCCAAACACAAGCTTAAAGGACACACAGTTGACCATTATAGGTGTTATCCTTTGTCAGGTAGATGCTGGAAATGACTATGATACTTGTTCACACTTTTGGAGAAGTTGCTCACAGGATGGTTTGGAGGGTGGTTCACTGTACAGAACATGCCACTCTCTTTCAAAACTCAGATGCCCTTAGGTCGCACCTTTTGCCTTTTCCTCTGTGTTTGTTGATCAACGTTGGGACATCAGATCACCAATGTCTCAATTGTAACAATCTTAGATTTTTTCAAATCCTGCTATAGCCTCACGCTTCCTTATCTCTGCACCATCCTTAACCCTACAGGATCCCAAAATTCCTGTATCCATAGCCTCTTGAGCATCATCAAGTTAAGCTCTGCAGCAAAGGTAAAATAATGACCTACTTGATCAAGATTTCATCCAGTCATCTTATATGGCTGATGGTCAACTTCAAACTTGCTAAATTTGTGTGAACTGCCTTGGGATGTTTGAGGTGTTATATTATTGCAAGTAGTCATTGGTGTTATTATTTGTGCTCAGGCTGAAACCTCTCCCTAGCAATCCAGCTAATGTTCGTCGAGTGACTGCACCCCTGGAATAATGGCGCAGTGGTAGTGACCCTGGCTGTAAACCAGCAGACATGGATTCAAACCCTGCCTGTCCTTGAAGCAGGTCAATAATGTGTCCAAACCTGTTGGTTGAAGAGTATTTTCCTCATGGCCTGGAGAAGAGCATTTTGTGGTGCAATGGTAATGTCACTATCACTGGGATAGGAGGTCTGTGTTCAAGTCCCACCTGCTCCAGAGGCTTATCACAACCTGAAGAACAGGCTAATTAAAAATAACTTTTTTTATGACCCAGGGTTACTTGAAAGAGGGCAACCTGATGAAATAAATGGAGGTTTAGCAGTGTCAAAAGGTGAGTTTCTTGACAAAAGCACAGAAAGCCCTAAGGTTGTGACTAATACCACAGCCAGTTCACACAAATCAGCAAATTTGTTCCAGTGAGTATTTATATTAACCAATGATACTACCCATGAAGGAGAAGGATGATTATTGATACACTGCACAGTTTAAAGACGAGTGATTCTTGAGTTACCTTGGTCTGTGACTGCAGTCCGCGTGCCTTGTCTTAATTGGCAATCTGAAACTCATTGAGCTTTCTCATTTGCTTCACTCAGCCAAAACATCGGGATTGCAAAGATCAAGCAAAATGCCCAACCCAGAGTCGGAAAAGTTCCCGGTTTTACATCGAATGTCATCACTCTGAAAGCAGCAAATATGCAGAGGAAAGAGATGTTGCCACTTCCTGTGTTTTATGCAATGTGGCTGGACTTAGGAATCATCATAAGCCATTTTCTAATGGATGCCATCTGTTGTTCCTAACCAAAACCATCTTAAAGGATAAATATGAATTAAAGTTAAGTGGGAAACTACAAAGTTTTGACATTCTATCAAAATGAACCTTGTTAAAGTAAAACATTCAGAAAGAACTGACTTAACAAGGTTTTGGTTCTTTCCCCTGAGGTTGAAAATTTTCCTTCCAAGTTAAAATGTACATTTTGTTATCTTTCTTTTCGCTGCATCAAGAAATGCTAGTCTTACCTATATGGAGGGCAGATGTGATCTCCAGAGGATGGGCCCCTTGCTGGACAAGATGATGGTCATGTGCTGGAGCTGGCAATGCAACTGCTCTCTGTAGCCTTCATAGTTCCTAATGCCAGATTCCTTGATAACGAGCACTGACCAGACCACTGACAAGGGACCACAAGGTATGCTTTACATGTTGCCCAGGTGACAATTCCTACCCACTGCCGATTGAATAATGCTGGCAAGGGATTGAGGTCCTTAAGTGGGTATTAATTGCCCACTGGTGTCAGAACAGGAAAGCTCTCCATGAAACATCCTATCCCAGATGTGATCAGGGCAAAGAAGGGAAGAACTCGAGCCTAATTAAATGCTCCTCCCCATCTCCAATATCATCTGTGGAGAGGACACTAAATTCCTGCTGAATTTTGGATTGCAAAGATAGTAACCTCTGGACTAATCGTGGTGGCAGGTGCCACCGAAGATAGAAAAGTATCAATGCGTGGTTTGAGGTACTGCTCATGAGGGTTCAATTTCAGGGATCCATTGGGACGAATTCCTGGCCAGGTCACAGCCTGGAAAAGAGTTTTAGCTCAATCTCAACACAAGTAGGTACTTTAGTGTGGTTCAATCTCATTTGCAGTATGGGTAGGCACCAGCATAAACAAGCAAGAAGGAGGAATAAGCACAGACAGTGTTGGATTGTGCTCTAAAGGGATATAGCACTATCTTCAATAAGAACAGATCGGGACCAACTGCAAAAATACAGTTTTAGAATGCATACATGTGAATACAGAAATAGTTGTGAGTAAGAGAGCTCCAAATAAAAGTAATTTCCCTGATCCCTTTCCCCACCCAGTTTCTGAAGAAGAGTCCCGACCCGAAATGTCAACTTTCCTGCTCCTCTGATGCTGCCTGGCCTGCTGTGTTCCTCCAGTTCCATCCTGTGTTATCTTTAATTTGGGAATATGATATGATAACAACTGCAGAAACATGGTTTAAAAATGGTGAGGACTGGGCACTTAATGTTCACAGATACAAATTGTTCAGAAAAGAGAGGGAAGGATTAAATAGAAACGTGATAGAAGTACTGATTAGGGAAGCATCTGTCATTTGAAAACAGCAAGCCTCCTTGAGGGGACTGTAATAATAATCCTGTGTAATGGAGAACCAATGGCTAAAGAGCAGGGGATTATTATTGCCAGACTATTAGTCCAGAAACACAGGTAATGTCCTGGGGCTTTTGGGTTCAAATTGCCCCTTGGCAATTGATGGAATTTGACAAAATTTTAATAAAAGTCTGGATCTAAGGATCCAATTAAACTGTTGTAAATTGTCAGGGAAGGGGAGCATGTCTAGGTCACTAATGCCAAGGAAATTGCCATCTTTACCTGGTCTGGCCTACTTGTTACTCCAGATCCACTTCAATGCAGTTGACTCTTAACTGCTCCCTGGGCAATGAGAGATGGGCAATAAATGCTGACTTAGCTAGTGACACATACATTTTGTGAATGAATAAAAAAAGTTCAAATACACAACAAACAAGCTGTGTGTTTTCAATTTACTTGATCATCTCTGGCTTGATTTTTATTCATTCATGATATGTGGGCATTGCTGGCTTGGTCAACATTTATTGCCCATTCCTAGTTGCCTTTGATAAGTTGGTAGTGAGCTGCCTTCTCAAATCACTGAAGTTCATGTGTTGTAAGTAGACTCTCGATTCTGTCAGGGAGGGAATTCCAGGGTTTGACCTAGTGACAGTGAAGGAAGAGTGATATTTTTCCAGGTCAGGATGAGGAGCTGAGTGGCCCTGACGGAAGAGAACCCAAACTGGGCAGCAGTAATCAGGTCATTGCTAGGCAAGTGCTGCTTGATGACATGGGTAATCACACCTCCATCACTTTCCTGATCATTGAGAGTAAAGTGATGAGGTAGAATTGGCCCTTTTAGATTTGTCCCTTCACAGCATCCAGAATCAATGTTGAAGTCAACTTGTTCCTGACTGTGTATCATTGTGCCGCTACATCTGTCTTGTCAGGATGATAATGGTGGTGTCTGGGACATTGCCTGTAAGGTATGATTCCATGAGTATGACTATGCCAGGCTATTGCTTGACTAGTCTACGAGATAGTGCTCCCAGTTTTGGCACTTGCCTCCCGATGTTAGTAAGAAGGACTCTGCTGACAGGGCTGTGTTTGCCATTGTCATTTCTGATGTTTTTGTCAATGCCAGGAGATCTATGTAGTCTTATCGCTATTTTGTTTCCAACAATTAATGCAACTGAATGGTTTCTTCGGCTATTTCAGAGGGAAGTTAAGCGTGAACCATGTTCATAGAATCATAGAATCCCTACAGTGTGGAAACAGGTCATCCACCCCCAAAAGTCCACACTGCCCCTCCAAACAGCATCCCACCCAGACCCATTCCCCTAATTTCCCTATGTCTGACCCATCTAACCTGAACATCCCTGGGCACTATGGGCAATTTAGTATGATGAATCCACCTACCCTGCACATTTTTGGACTGTGGGAGGAAACTGGAGCACCCGGAGGAAACCCACTCAGACAGGTGGAGAATGTACAAACTCCACATAGACAGTAGCCCGAGGCTGGAATCAAACCCAGGTCCCTGGCATTGTGAGGCAGCAGTGCTAACCACTGAGCCACTGAGCCACTGTGCTGCCCTCAGTGGCTCTGGATTCATATGTAGATCAGATCAGATGAGGACAGCTGTTTCCTTCCCTAAAGGACATTGGTGAATCAGATGGGGTTTTCTAACATGAAATATTTCCTGGGTCTCCGAACTACAAGTTCAGGAATAATGCCACAAGGCCAATGTTTCTCCCTAAGATAATATAAAAGTTCAGGGCAATCTTCAGGCATGGCCTGTGAGTCAGTGCAGAGACCCTGTGAGTATGTGACAATACTTTGATCATTTACATGTTGAGCACTGAAAAGAAAAATCTCCAAAGCTGATAATATGGCATGCCCTTTTATATCTAAACATTGCTCTAGTACATTACAAATAAAAAACACATAAATATTAAGTAATAGAAAAATTAGTTACACAGTGACAGAGATTGTGAAATCTACAAATAAAGAGTAAGAGACCATGTATCGTTTTGATGATTTGACAACTTCCACATCTTATGGTGTAACCTTCTGGGAGGGAATGTTTAACCATTGGCTGGTCTTGATCTGTAAATATGTTGTTAGTGTATTGATTGTTCCAACTCACAGGCTTTGGCTGGATGTTTCATTTTATGTTCACTATATACAATTTGTGTATGGCTTTTTGATTTCTGTTGTTCCTTGGGGTTGGTCCATTATTTGTTACAATGCTATTAAATCTGTGTTCAAGGTGCACTTCACCCCAGCTCTTGAGAACACCTTATTCCACCAACTTAAATCAGTGGCGAACTTGTTTGCAATGCCTGTTCATGTGTATTTTGGAAAGGGAAAACACAACTTACGTCTTTTGCATAGAATCTGCTTTTTTCTCCCATTGTGTTCATACTTTGAGATGACTGCCAAAGTTCAGTTTGTAATCCATTTCTTCCTTTTAAGATTACATCTTTGAAGCTTATTTGACACCTCATTGGGTGTGACTTTCCAGGATCTCTCTCTCTCTCTCTCTAGACGTCACAGAATTTACACATGCAATCATCTTTGATGTTTTATTGATAAAAAGCACACGTTGCACTAAAAAGTTTCATATGCATCCCCAAAGCAGTTTTCATACTGAATGCCATATGGACAGATACATATGGAATATATTTTAGAATATTTGGAATTGTGAGACGTCAAATATTAGAGTAAGTGCTTCACACTCTAAAATGGAATAATTGGATTGTGTCCATGATAGGCTCTTGGACGTAAATCCAATTGATTAACCATCTTGGATCATGCATGTTCCAAGCCCTTTCTGTGAAGAGTTGGATTTTCTTCTTCCTTGGATCATAGTGCAGCAGGGTGCAGTTTTCTGCTGACAATATTTGTTTGAGGCTAACGTTGATAGTCCTCATGCCAAACATAAGGTACATCTTACTTATGTATCAGTCTCAAGGCTTTGTCAGAAAAGTTCAGACTAAGGAGTTGAATAATCCAAGGCATTAATGCTGATCTTCTTTGTCTCGTAGGTGTAGGTTTTTTTTTACATTTTTGACTTTGCTTGCTTCGAGGTCAATTCCAAACATTTGGCGTCAAAAAAAAAAATGTGCACTTGGCACTTCTTCATGTTGAAAACATACTCATTACAAAAAGTTACAGCTATCAGTGAGTTAATGTGCTGATCATGCTCTTCTTTGATTTTGTTGATTACCACAATGTCATTGGTAATGTGTATGCATCAGGGCACATTGTGGCATTCTGAAAGCACTGACTCGCGAAATGTGCTAACCAATATCCATGCACAGTTTGTGATTTAATCCCTTTAGTGTTGAAACCTTGTGTGGGCATTTCTTCAGGGAGAGGGTAGAAGTCATGGATCTAGACTTACCCTGACTGTATCACCTATCTTCCAGATGCATGTAATTGAACTACTCCAATCTGTGTGGTCCACTAGACAGTGTGAGCCGGGTTTCCAGCTCATACTTAAGCTTCTCTTGTGAATGGATTTTACTCTTTTTGGGAGGGTGAACTAACAGAATTGCACTGAGGTGCAATACAGCATCGAATTTGAAACTTCCTATGCTCTTGAACCTGATGGAGAGAATTGTTGTAAATCCTGGACTGACTCAATGCGAATGTTCTTGGTCTTTTGTGACCCCATAGGTTTCTTGCTGATTTCTTGGAATAATCCTGAGGAAGGTCTCTTGCCTTCTAGAGAGTGCAGTGAAGGTTTACCAGACTAATTCCGAGGATGCAGGACTCATAAATGAGGAGAGGTTGAATTGATGAGGATTATTTATACCTGAGTTCAGAGGAATGAGTGGAAATCTGATAGAAACCTTTAAAAATCCAACAGGGCTAAACAGGGTTGACACAGGAAGGATGTTCCCCATGATGGGGGAGTCTAGAACTGGGGCTCACAGAGTAAGGAAACTGAGTATTTAGGACTGAGATAAGGAGAAATTTCATCACTGAGAGAGCGGTGCCCCTGTAGAATTCACAACAACAGAAACCAGTCAATGCAAAAACATTGCAAGATTTCAAGAAGAGGTTGGATGTAGCACTTGGGGCTAAAGGCATCCAAGGATACGGGGCACAATCAGGAACAGGCCTTTGAGTTGGATGATTGCCATTCGTTATCACCAGGCTTGATGGACCAAGTGGTCTACCCCTGCTCCTATTTTCTGTTTCTATGCATTGTCACGTTGTTGTGAGCTGTACACACTGGTAGCCTGTCACTGCTAGTCTGCTCATGACTTGCAGGTAAAATACGAATGGTTCCATGCTGGGATGTCATAGCTGTATTGTATTGTTAATGTAACAATACAAGGCGTTGGCATGCAGTTAATGTAAACATTGTTGGTGCACCACTGAGTTCCAAAGATCCCAATATGTATCCTTCAGTTTGTTTTATTAATTCATGAGATGAGGGTACTGTTAGCTATGCCAGCATTGATTTCGCATCCCCAGTTGCTCAGACAGTAGTTAAGAATCAACCACATTGCTGTGGGTCTGGAATCACACGTAGGCCAGATAAGGTGAGGATGACAGATTTCTTTCCCTAAAGGACATTAGTGAACCTGATGGGTTTTTCCCATAATTGGCAATGGATTCGTGGTCATTATTTAAATTTTTAATTCTAGATTTTTTTAAAATTCAAAGTTCACTACCTGCCAAATTGGTATTCGAACCTGCGTCTTCAGAACATTACCTGGGTCTCTGGATTAACAGTGCAGTGAAAATATCACGAGGTCGTAGCCTCCCCTCTGCATTCAAACTCAAGGGATTTTTGCACACATTCTTGTGTCAATCTTGGTTTTTAGAGTGTGTTGACCAGTTTTCCTTGAAGCAAAAAATGTTGGTGGCGGCAAATGCTTCTAGTTTGTTGACTCTGTCCACACAGTGTGTAATATTCACCACGTGGAAAGCCTATTTATCCTCTGTTTGGAAGTTGTCCCATTCTGGCTTTTGACTCGGATCTGTCTTGCTTTGAACTTCATATGGTCAATGATTATGCAGGCTTCTGGCACTATCCTTGCTGCTGTTGCTATAGAATTGCCCCGTCTTCTGTTTAGTTGCTCCATGATGAAACGAGATTTCCTGCAAAGGTGGACTCAGTATCCTTTCCTACTGCATGCCGTGCACAGATCATGAAACGTAGGACAGCTTCACAATGGCTGTGACAGACCAAACTTGCCATATAGCTTGCTACCTTTTTGTATCCTAGAACTTGTAGATGCTGTTGGATCACTGCACTGTATTCATTTTCCTGCCATGTCCTAATGATAGTGTAATGCTGTGAATATTTTCTTCAAGAGGTCTTTTTCAAATGCTTTGGTAAGTGTTAAGGTGATCCCACTTATTCACTCCAACAACTAAACCTCTAAAAAATTCCATTCATAGCGCTTTATGCATCTGCTAAGAAGTTGGTCAATAGATTCCTGTTGCTATTATTTGCAAGACTCTATTTTTATTCACTCATAGGGTATGGACTTCTCAGGCTTGGCTGGCATTTATTAGTTGCCCCTGAGAAGTTGGTGGTGAACTGCCTTCTTGAGCCACTGCAGTGCTGTAGGTTGACCTAAAATGCCATTAGGGTGGGAATTCCAGGGTCTTGACCCAGTGACAGTGAAGGACGGCAATATATTTTCAAGTCAGGATAGTGAGTGGCTTGGAGGGGAACTTGAGCTGGTGGTGCTCCCATTATTTACTGCCATTCTCCTTCTGGGTGGTAGTGGTCATGGGTTTGGAATTGAAAGTTGACTCTTAAAATGTGGTATTGTAACACATTTCACATCTTTGCTGGATCTTTCTGTTGTTTCTCACACAAGCCTGTGAAACTGTCTCTGTGCAACCTCTTGTTCCTGACAGCTGTATGTATTTTTCACAATTTCTTTGAACAGTTCTGCAATTGCTTAGTCTGTGAAACAAAGCTGCATCTTGTGTTTAAATGTTTGAACTTGGTGAGTAGATCTGTGGCTTTCCAGTCCATGTTTGGGGATTTGGCTTCTGTTATTTTGTCTTTTAACTTTTTACTTCATCGAATTACGGAATTGTAACAGTGCAGAATAAGACCCATCAACATTTGTCCTTTCGTCACCGTAGTTATTTTTCTTTTCTGTGTTTCCACTCGATGCATATGTTAAGGCTTGTCTGCATCTTTCCTGAGTGTAGTCCTCATTTTTTTGTCACTTGAATTTAGGCACTCTTTCTTTTGGTTCAGCACATGACTGAAACCCAATGCTCATTCAAATTTGGAATGGTTTTTAAGTAGGGGTGATTTGAATCAGCTTGTTGCTTGCATGATCCTGGCCTACTCGGAGATATTAAGTTTGCAGAGATATATTAATTTTTTTCTGTGATTTGTACTGTACGTACTTCTGATTACTGTCATATTTTGCTCACTTCTGACCCTTTGGTCTTCAAGTTTGTCAGGTCCACTTATTTGCTCTTTGTTTTAAGGAAAAGAGAAATCGCAGCTGTACACAACTTAATGATATTCACTTCTTTTCCGAGTCTAACATAAATCAGGTACGTGAATCCAAAATACTTGAAGACCATCGGTAAGTTGATATACAGCTAAACCAATGTGCACAATGCAGACTAACATTCACGCACAGCCTTGTTTTCCAGCAGTGGAGAGAAGCTGTGACTTGTATCATGTGATGACATCTAGATGCATGACTAATTTGCATGTTGCGTTAAGGAATATGTCAAAACTTTATCTATTTCATCTTCTAACTCATTGAGCCTGAGTTCCCTTGGTAACAGGTAATGGCTTACCCAGTTGGAACCCATCACCTGAACCCTTTTATAAAGCAGACTCAGGGATGAGCCTGCAGAACTATCTGCCCCAGGCTAGAGCAAATCTGAGTATGCCACGAGTAGTGACTCTATTTTGGTGTTCAACAATAAACAATGCTTCCTGAGTTCTTTCATTGATAATACAATAATGCATTTACTTAAAGTAGAGAAGCAAAAAAAGATATGATCACATTACTAGGGATATGTTGAAAGCCTCCAAAGAAACAGATGAAGAGACAATAAAATTGAAGGCAGAATATTTATAAAGCTGAATCTTTATAAAACGCTGGTTAGGGCCAAACTAGAGCATTTCATCTAGTTCTGCTCACCACAGTTTAGGAAGGACTCAAATGTTGCAAAGATTTCCCAGACTGGTTCCAGGAATTCAAGATTTTATCGACAAGGTCATGTTTGGTAAAGTGGGATCGTCATGCAGCAACAAAAGTGAGGGGAGATGTGACAGAGGTGTAAAAGTTTATGGCAGGTTTAGATAGACTAGACACAGGACATTCGTTCCAGTTTGCTCAATGTGCAAGAAGATGGCCGTACATTTAAGTCTCTGGGCAAGAGATACAGGAGGGTTGTGAGGAAGACCATTTATTTTCATTGCATGGAAATTGCCTGAAACTCACTGCCTACAAGAGTTGGGGAAGCAGAAATGATGAAACTTTTGAAAGAAAAATGCAGGACACTCATGCATTTAAAGAGCTGAAAAGAGAGAGGAAGGAAGGGAAATGGAATAGACTGGATTCCTCTACAGACAGCTGGCAAGGACCTGATGGGCCAGATGGCCTCTCTTTGTGCTGTCATAGTAACACATGCCTTGGGAACAAGAGTAGGCCATCTAAGCATCTAATGACTCTAATGACTCATGACAGGTCTATATCCATAGCTATATTTCATTAAAATTAACAGACAGAATCACAGCATTGTTACGGTGCAGAAGGAGGCCATTCTACCCACAATGCCTGTGCTGGTTCTAATATCTAGTGCCAATCTCCTGCCTTTTCTCCAAACTCTTGCACACCATTTCCATCTAAACAATCATCCAGTGCCCTCTTGAATGCTTCAATTGAATCTGCTTCCATTACATTGCCACACAATGCATTTTATACCCTAACTACTCGCTGTGTGAATAAGTGCTTTCCTACATCACCCTTGCTTTGTTTGCATATCCCTTTATATGTATGTTCTCTAGTTCTTTTTTTACTTTTAAGAGATGGAACTGCTTCTTGGAGGGACTGGGACTGAGACAAATATGTTCCAGTATCAGTATAAACCGCTGTCATGGCAGATACACTATGACTACAAAGTCCTGATGACCTACTTCAATAATAAACTAGCTCTCTCCCTATTTCCAAAGGCTTTCTAACAATTAATTCATAATTGAGTACTTGTAAATATTGTCATTGTTGTAATCCACGAAATGTGAAAACCAGTTTACATACAACCTGGCGTCAGAAACATCCACTGATCAAAGGTAATCAAATTTAGTGATGTTGGTTGAAGGATAAATATTGGCACATTCACTGATAATGGCTCTACTACGGTTTTTCAAACCATTTAGTGGATATGTCTATATATTCGCATAAACAAGAATTCGGTTTAACATCGCATGTGAAAGACAGCATGACATGGAGGGCCAATCTGTTCTAGTACAAGTGGCTGGAAGAGGGCTTGAAATCACAACCTTTGACATGGAAGTGGGAGTGTTACAATTGTGCCGAAAACTGTAGCCCTTACCAGTACCGTCACTGTTAGGTCAAGATCGTGAAAGTCCCTGGTTAACAACATTGTGAAGATGCATTCAGCTTAGGGACTGCTCAAGGGTCATAGTTTTAGAGTCAGACAGTACAGGAGAGGCTCTTCAGCCAATTAAGTCTACAACAACCTATCTACACCAATCATACCTTCTAGCATTTGGCCCAAAGCCTTGAATAATATGACTTTTCAAATGGCTATCCATGTACTTTTTAAAGATTGTGAGGTTTCCTGCTTCTACCACACTCCCAGGCTGTGCTTGCAGGTTTTTGTTACCCTCTCGGTAAAAAAAGCTTTCCCTCACGTCCCTCTAAACCTTCCCACCTCGCCTTATAATTATGCCTCCTTGTTATTGACCCTTCAGCTAGAGGGATCAACTGCCTTTTATCCAACCTGGCCATGCCCCCTCATAATCCTTTACATCTCATTCAGTTCTCCCCTCAGCTTTCTTTGCTCCAAAGAAAACAACCCAAGCTTAACCAGACGTCTTCACGGTTAAACCACTCCATCCTGGGCAACATCCTGATCAATCTCCTCCACACTCTCTCTCGAGTCCAGTCACATCCTTCCAATAGTGTGGTGACCAGAACGATACACAGTGCTCCAGCTGGGGCCTAACAAAGCTTTGTACAGCTCCTACATAACCTCCCAGCTTTCATAATCTATACAGCGACCGATAAATTAGTTAGATACAAACACGTTTACAATCCCGAATATGAAGGAAGCGAGAATTGGCATTTTTGCATGACGGGAGAGAAATTTGGGCAGTAATGAAGTCAGTCTGTGAAAGTATTTGTATGAATGAATAATGCGGTTAGCAGTTACAAATCGATACAGAATGGACAGCTTGAAAAAAGTTATTAAATTTAACAGTTTGGAAAATAAAATGTCACAAACTGGGAACAAGTCCTTTGGAAATTGCGAATCCAATTCTTCTGGATTTCCGTTACTTGCCTTTTTAAAAAAAAATTCTACTCCCAGTTTGAATTCCCAGTGAGGTACTTAACACTTGCAATTAGTAATCCAGGATAAACTTGCCACCGTCTCATAGCTCACAGCTGTGACTTCCTGCCTGCCTTCCCTCGAGTTGTGATCACTCCAACACAGAGTGTCCACTTGGACACATTAACCATCTGCACTGCGAGATTATAGCTGTGCAGCTATCCACCCGTTGTCATGGGGAAATGACTGATGAAACTCAGGAAAATTGCGAAAATACCCTCACCACAGGGCAGGAAGGAAGCATGTATTAACTATTATTTCTAGGTTTAGATCAGCCACAGTCTGGCAGGATTTCCTCTTGGATTTAAAGTCAACTTTATTTTTCCCCTGTCATATTTCTCACTATAGATTACTGTACCAGAAACACCACAGCAACGTGGCCTCTCCACCCTTCAGCCCACCCATTGACATCCACTCGCAGTCAACAGTTACTGCGTTCCCTTGATTACAAAGCAGGGACCTGTATTTTCCAGTGATATAAACTCTGGGCATTTAGCTTTTACTTTAGAGTTACTGATCTGCAGAAAACCACTGAGAAATCCATATTTAAACGGAAAGGATGGGCAACTGGATCACACCCTTCCAAATCCCTCTGAAATATTTTGTGAAACGTTGCGGACAGAAAAGTACATTGATATTCAGCCATGATACAGGGGGTTATGGAACCAAAATAGGGGGTTACACATAAACTATCTAGTTGATGGGAAGAGCAGGGCTGAAGGGTTTGAACAGCATATTAAAGTTCCTGCGTTCCTATCACCTGTGTGAGGTTGAACATGTATTTCAAGCCTTTTGCTGCACAGATTCCCCAAACAGCAATGAGATGTTTAGTCAATAAGTTTAGTTATGTGTCTCTTATTTGGTGCAAGAATGTTAATTTAACTGTCTTTATGCTATTCTTCCACTGTGGCCATGCAATAATAGGTTTATCAGCAGGTAATCATTTAATAATTCATCCCTAGGATTCAATGCCTGATTGCTACTGAGATGCTACCGTATAAGAGCTTAATTAAGCCTTGACCCCACAGGCCTCGAAACTGAATTATGCCCCAAAAGGGACAGTGTCAGCACTAGAGGAAATTATTCCACCTCTGTTGTATTCATCTGTGAGCTGTATTCAGTTGTGTATTAGCTGCAAGGCGCAAGGTGAGGTCTCAGAGCTACTCACTGGTAGCTGGGGTGGCAGGGGAAACGAAGTGATAGCTGATATATCAGAGGGGTGGAGGGATCAATCAGGAGGGTTAATGCGCCCAATTCTATTGTGAAGCCAGAAGGAGCAAGCCTGTAGAGGGGAATTGATTACATATTGGTAACATCATTTGGTTGGTCATCCAGAGCCCTACTATAATGTCCTGGGGACCGGGTTTCAAATCCCACCATGGCAGATGGTGAAATTTGATTTTAACGCAACCTGGAATTAACAGCCAGCTTTATGGTGGTCACATAGTGGTCATCCAAAATAAAAAGTCCTTTTAGTTCACTTTAGGAGAAGGAGTTCTGCTATCCTTACATGGTCTGGCTCATGTGTGAATACAGACCCAGAGCAATGTGGTTGGCTCTGATCCATTGTCCGAAATGGCCAAACAAATTGGACAATAAATACTGACCCAAGCAGCATGATTCACATCCAATGCCTGAATAAAAAGAAAAGTCATGCGTGTATGAAATATGTAGAGAACTGGAGATGTGTTAAAGTCATTCAGGCATTTCTTGATGGTGTGGAGGATATGTTGGTGTCATCAGTATGTGTAAAATTCAGAGATCGCTGGTAGTATTGGTATAAGGATTTTTGAATAAATGACTATATATTGCCATTATATTGATTGGTAACGTGGGATGCACTTGAGTTGAACTGTGATCTGAATAAAAATGCATTTACATGTTGTATCGCATAAAGTGTTGGGGTGTCATGGTGGCTCAGTGGTTAGCCCTGCTGCTAGAAACTCAGGCTCAATTCTAACCTTGGGCGACTGTCTATGTGGAGTATACACATTCTTCTCACACCTGGGATAACAAGGTGTAGAGCTGGATGAACACAGCAGGTCAAGCAGCATCATAGGAGAAGGAAAGCTTGGCGTTTCGGGCCTAGACCCTTCATCAGAAATGGAGGAGGGGAAGATGGTTCTGAAATAAATAGGGACAGAGGGGGAGGCGGATAGAAGATGGATAGAGGACGAGATAGGTGGAGAGGAGACAGACAAGTCAAAGAGGCGGGAATGGAGCCAGTAAAGGTGAGTGTACGTGGGGAGGTA
>JAHRHZ010000060.1:411533-450006 GCA_024137785.1 Ginglymostoma cirratum | reverse complement strand
CGGATTCTCCAGCATCTGCAATACCTTTTATCTCTGGATTAAAATCAGGCCTGGCCATTGGTCGCAAATGTTGTTAAAACCCCAAAAAAAAAGCCTTAAGGGTTTTTAGTTCAGATCACTCTTCACCCAGTTGATTAGTGCCCTGAAAAAAAAGGCATCAAAGATTGCAAATCTGGACCAAGATCATTGATGGGTGAAGCTTTTTCTGCAAAGCAGGTTTTGGCTTATGATGAGGGAAACTTGGTGTTCATTTCAACCAATGAAGAAAGACATTTCAGTAAGGATGCCTACTACTGGGCACATGTGATTGGGGTTAGAATGTTGCCAACAATCCTCCGTTCAATGCTAAGTCTTATGTCCTTTGAAATTAATCAACGGTAAAGGAACGACCACTGGTGAGTCTTAACAAGAAGACGTACGTATGTCACATTGCTAGAGGCAGTTTAATGCATTTTAGCAATAGGCACAAGTTGCATTGACTAGCTGAGCATAATTGAAGTGATGTGGTTTTCCATATGTTTGCCCATGTAATATATTCCATAGAGACTGCATTCTTGTTGAGACAGATGTCATTTATTAACAATATTAACTATGTACATTGATATGATAGCTCAGATTTACATATACAGCCAGGGTTGTATCTTACATAGGCTACTACATATTGTACACAGGGCAGACTAAGTGAACTGAATTGCACCAACTGACCAGCCTGGCTGATGACTGAAAATAAGCTCACTTTCATACAGGGGTATCACATGTTGTGATGTCATCTAGTTGTCTTAAAGGTTTGGTTCTTTGCTAAGATCTGTGCAGTAATATAATGATTACTTAAAACTGTCAGAAGTCAGAGATGACATTTCTGTTTCCATCAGGACTTCATGCTGAATAAAAACCGAAAGAATTACAGCTGCTGTAGAGCAGGAACAAAAACAGAAGTTGCTGGGAAAGCTCAGCAGGTCTGGCAGCATTTGTGAAGAAAAAAATCAGAGTTAACGTTTTGGGTCCAGTGTTCCTGTTCTGAAGACTTCATGCTAGATTGCCTGATTGTCTACCCCAAAAACTGTGTATGGAATGGAGCATGATGCAGTTTAAACATATACCTTTCAGAACATTAACCTTCTACAGCACTTTGCTGCTGCTCTTTACCACTTCCGGTCTCCTGGATTCTGGGACTACAAGTAGGTGTAGCTGTACAGTAAAGTCTGGCCATTTGAGACTTTTGTATATTTGCACAAAACATTCTGTAAACCTTTTCACCCATAACAAGTCAGGTGTTTGCTTATCTGAAGTTTTCAGTAAAAGAATGGAAGAAACATCAAATAAAATTATCAATAAAAATGAATGCAAAAAAGCTTAGGTACGAAGGCACATGATGGACATACTGCGCTCTGGTTCTTGCACTATAAAGTACACACTGCGCACGTATTTCTCACTTGAGTGTCAGCACATAGGGGTTCATTGCTGTTTCAATCATAGAATTCAACCTTATAATAAGGGAAAATGTAACCTATTTGTACATTTCCGATATTTTAAAACAATTTCTCCTGTAGAACATCTTTAGATTTATTAAAAATGTTGTATTTATTGCCTTTTACCTCCTGATATATACTGTCCATATTAAATCTTTAGATGGTGTTGAACCTATCCAATTGACTCCCTTTAAAAAAAAAGCTCACCATTTGCAAGTTTGCCATTTGCAATGTTTCCCAAAAACATAACCTTGTGACCGGCGGAACATTTTATTTCTCACTTTGATTCAGAGATGACACAGATTTCCATGTGTGGTCCAGGTTTTATTCCATGTGGTTTATGCTTCCAGCTCAACCTCCCAGCTGCTTCAGCATTTATGTTTAATTTTCCCTCAGTTTACATCCAGGCCTAACCAGTTAAGCACAGCGAGCACCAACAGCAGGTAGACTCATATAATCAAATGCACAACAATTGAACACCACTGCCGCTACAAAAAAAATGGGGTGCATTCTCTATGTCAATGAGGCTTCTTTGAGATTGAGATACCAGCAGAAGGAAAGAATCATAGAAAATGTATGGCACAGAGAAAAGGTCATGCAGCCCAGATTTTCTGTGCCAGTTGAAGAAACCTGCTGCCTTTCTAATCCCACTTTCAAGCACCTGATCCACGTGTAGATTCTAGTTCTTTTTCATTGAGTTAAGGGTTTCTGCCTCAACCAGCAAACTGCGCAGTGAATTCCAGACATCCACCACCTACCGGGTGAAAAAGCGTTTCCTCACGGTCACTGTAAACATCTATCAATCACCTTGAATCCTTGCCCATCAGTAACCAACCTCTCAAGAAAAATGAAGAAACAAAGTTCTCATCATTTTGTACGCCTCCAACTAAGTCATCCTTCAGCCTCCTCTGGACATTCCTCAAAATTATCAATAAAAATGAACAAAGAACAAAGAACAAAGAAAACTTACAGCCCAGGAACAGGCCCTTTGGCCCTCCAAGCCTGTGCCGATCCAAATCCACTGTCTAAACCTATCGCCCAATTCCTAAGGATCTGTATCCCTCTGCTCCCCACCTACTCATGCATCTATCCAGACGCACCTTAAATGAATCTACCGTGCCTGCCTCTACTACCTCTGCTGGCAACGCATTCCAGGCACCTACCACCCTCTGTGTAAAGTACTTTCCGTGTGTATCCCCCTTAAACTTTTCTCCTCTCACCTTGAACGCGTGACCCCTCGTTATTGAATCCCTCACCCTGGGAAAAAGTTTATCTCTATCAACCCTGTCTATACCCTTCATGATTTTGAAGACCTCAATCAGGTCCCCCCTCAATCTCCTTTTTTCTAATGAAAACAATCCTAACCTACTCAACCTCTCTTCACAGCTAGCACCTTCCATACCAGGCAACATCCTCGTAAACCTTCTCTGTACCCTCTCCAAACCTTCCACATCCTTTTGGTAATGTGGCGACCAGAACTGTACACAGTATTCTAAATGCGGCCGAACCAAAGTCTTTTACAATTTTAACATGACCTGCCAGCTCTTATACTCAATACCCCGTCCGATGAAGGCAAGCATACCATATGCCTTCTTGACCACTCTATCCACCTGTGCAGCCACCTTCAGGGTACAATGGACCTGAACTGCAAAAAAGCTTAGGTACGTAGGCACATGATGGACATACTGCGCTCTGCTTCTTGCACTATAAAGTACACACTGCGCACGTATTTCTCACTTGAGAGTCAGCACATGGGGTTCATTGCTGTTTCAATCATAGAATTCAACCTTATAATAAGGGAAATTGTAACCTATTTGTACATTTCCGATATTTAAAAACAATTTCTCAGGTAGAACATCTTTAGATTTATTAAAAATGTTGTATTTATTGCCTTTTACCTTCTGATATATACTGTCCATATTAAATCTTTAGATGGTGTTGAACCTGTCCAATTGACTCCCTTTAAAAAAGTAAGCTCACCATTTGCAAATTTGCCATTTGCAATCCTCCTGTTTGAGGAATAGCCTGTTCATTGTGGTACAAACGCTGAAGCCAAAAAGTGGAGGTGGTTACAGGAAGCAATGGGAGAGTTGTGGCCTTTCAGCTGAAAAACTGGGTGTAGTCCAATGCTGGGACAAGCAAGAGCTCTACTAAGAGGTCTAACATCCAGAAAAAATTCACTGAAATAAAAAGTGCATATTGGTTGAGAAACAAAACTGCCAAAGTAAAGGCTTTGAACTTTTTTTGCCTCAAAATTTGCGTAAGTGTTGGACCAGATTCTGGCCAAAAAAGCGCTTTGCTGTTGTTTGACTCCTTGGTGTCAGATTGCAGTAGCTGTGCAGACAATCAAATGGGTATGTCAGATGTTGAAATATGACTTGTGGGAAAGACACAGTTATAGCCCAGCTTGAGGGATTCATAAACTAGTAAAAGCTACAATAATGATTCCAGAACTGAAATTCAAGATATAGTCTTCTGTGGTGTAATGGACAAGGAACTCAGGGTGAATAAAGATCTGAAATTGGGGCATGCTAATGAGTGGGCCTAATTCCAAATGGCTAATGGTCATGTGTATTTATACAGGGCTATAAAATAGGTTGTAAAATCCAGCTGCTTTGAAGAGACAGGCTCATTTAATGACTGTTCAGTGTCACATCGACAGGAAATGAAAGATTTAGACGAACCTGTGTTATAATGGTCACTTCTTGAAGCTTCCAGCATTTCTCTTTATACTCTCCACCCCTTGTCTTCTAAAGGCCTCGACTCTATTTCTGGGTCAAGTTCTGTGACGCTGGCAAACCTTCCTAAAACTTACCCGAGACAACTGAGGCAATAAGAGGCAACTAACAACATTGTAGGGTTTTCGCCTTGACTCTGCAATCTACCTTGTATCTGTCAGTCAGCCATTTATGGAATTTAGAATTGGAATTGGAATTGGAATTGGAATTGGAATTGGAATTGGAATTAGATTTAGAATTAGAATTTATTGTCACAAGTACTGATTACAGGAATACAGAAGTACAGTGAAAAGTATACAATGTCACCATTCCCAGTGCAATCTTCTGTAGAAGGAACCTAGGTACAAAATCTTAGGTAAAAAGTCAAAAAATAAAGAAATGAGTGAAAAGCTCAGCATTACTGTTTTTGTCAGTTTTAAGCAGTAAATAAAAAATAAAGTCAAAAGTTTCAAATTATGGTCCTTCTTTGGCCATGAGCCTGCAGTTGCTCTATGCTGGGCTTTCCCCTCGAGGGCTCGATCTGTTTCCCATGTTGGCCTCGATCTCTTCCCCCTGCACCAGGCTCGATCTCTCCGCATTCACGGGACTCGATCTCTCCCACTGCACCAGGTTCGGTCTCTCCCCCTGCACCCGGTCTCAATTGCTCCCCCTGCATGGGCTCAATCGCTCCCCCTGCACCGGTCTCGATATCTCCACTTTCACAGGGCTTGATCTCTCCCCCTGCACCGGGCTCGATCTCTCCCCCTGCACCAGGCTTGATAGCTCCGCTTTCACGGGACTCGATCTCTCCTCCTGCACTGGGGATCAATCTCTCCCCCTGTACCAGACTCGATATCTCCGTTTTCATGGTGCTTGATCCCACCCCGTGCACCGGGCTTGATCTCTCCGCTTTCACAGGGCTCGATCTCTCGCCCTGCACAGGGGATTGATCTCTCCTCCTGCTCCGGAGCTCGATCTCTCCCCATGTAGCCGGGCTCGATCTCCCCGCGCTGCAGTGGGGCTTGATCTCTCCCCCTGTACCGGGCTCGATCTCTCCCTCTGCACTGGGGCTCGATCTCTCCCCCTGCATTGGGCTCAATCCCTACCCCTGCACGGGGCTCAATCTCTCCCCCTGCACCGGGCTCGATCTCTCCCCCTGCACCGGGCTCAATCTCTCCCCCTGCATGGAGCTCGATCTCTCCCCCTGCATGGGGCTCAATCCCTACCCCTGCATGGGGCTCGATCTCTCCCCCTGTATCGGGCTCGATCTCCCCCCCTGCATTGGGCTCGATCCCTTCCCCTGCCATGTGTTTGATCTCTCTCCTGCTCTGGACTCAATCTTCTCCCCCATGCTGGACTCATTTTCTCGATCTCCATGCTGCAGCTCTGCCGTCTCTCTGCCGACCGCCATCCAGGCACACGTGGCACCTCAAGACAGGCCGTGAGTATCCTGCTCTGGGGTCCCAGCCACTTCCATGATGCCGCTGACCACCAGTATTCCACCCAGGTCACATCATTGCCGCCCACCGAAGACCCCGCTCTGGGCCCCCAGCTACTGCTGCCTCCATGGCCCAGTTCCCTCCAGAAGGTAAATAGAGGAAAAAAGCGCAGCTCCTCAAACTTAACTGAATAACGTGGGTTAATACCTTGGCTCAGTCCTGACAGAGTGCTGCTCAGTCAGATGTGTCACCTTGAGTTATTAAACCAGGTGTGCGTTGGCTCTCTCAGATGTAATTAAATATTTGTGATATTATTTAGAAGAACTGGAATGTTACCCTTAGTGTTCTAGCCTGTATTTATCCCTCAATCATGACAGAAAAATGATTTGTTTATTGCTGCTTGTGGGATCTTGCTGGGTGTAAGTTGACTGCCACATTTCCTACATTTCCTGCAGTGACCACTTGTCAAAAAGCTCATGATTAGCCACAAAGAGCATTGGGACATCCAGAGATTGCAAAAGGTGCTTTATAAATAGCAGTGCTCCTTTATTTATTTCCTTTCGCAGAACAGACAAATTTTGGGGATGTCACCTCCAGAGGTGTCAAACCAATTAAAGATCACATCTGGCCTTACAGGTACTAAAGATCTTGTGGTGGAATTTTGAGCAAGGGCACTTTTTTCAGGCATCCTGAGCAAAATCTATTCCTTCCCCCTTTCCTCATCATTGAAACCACTTCTTTGGTCACTGTCGCGTGTCAGAGAGCACCGTGTAAAAATTGACTACTGCACGTCCTCCAATACAACAGCAAACAGCTGCTGAAAAATACCTGATTCGTTTCTGAAGACTCACAGGACTTTGTAGAAGGTGTTACATAAATGCAAATTCTTTCTTTCATTCAACCATCGGAGACACTAACTCTGATTCTGAAGCTGTCCTCGTCTGACCTTCTCATGCGAGCACATGCCAGTAAGGAGTGACTTGATAGCAATCGAGGGAAGAGCACTGCAAAATATTCTTTCTTTTACCTTCTTCGCCAAGTAGCCACTCAGGCCAATTTTAGCACTTAGTTCAGCCAGCTCAGTGCAGGCAGTGGGCTGGTCATGCAGGTCTTTATGGCTTCATTCTACCCCTTGAGATACAATGGGAAAATGAATAATTTCAATTGTTGAGTATAACCTTAAAGAGCAATGGATAGAGTGGAGAAGTTAGGAGTGTTTTTAAGAGATTTAAGGCTGAAAGGTGATCTGATAGAGGTATTTGAAGTTGTTAGGAATCTGGACAGACTAGATGGGGAGAATATCCTTCCACTTCTGAAAGGATTAAAAACAGGACGGCAAAGAATTAAAGATGTTGGCAAAAGGAGCAAAATCGACATGAGAAGAAGCTTCTTCCACATTGCGAGTCATTGGAGTCTGGACCGGACAGCCTGAGAGCATGGTGGAATTAGATTCAATTGAGGCATTCAAAAGGGAATTAGACAGCTCATTGAGAAACAAAGTGTGCAGGGTTGCAGGGAGAAGGCAGGAGAATGGCATGAGGTGAGATGCTCATTTTCAGGGTTGGCCCTGGGACAATAGGCCAAATGGTCTCCGGAGCTGTAATAATTTTACAATTCTATAGACTTTGTCCTTCATGGCTATGGCAGCAATGTGGCAGCTTTGAACTGGCAAAGGCTTCATTGTCAGCGACTTGATGGGTCCAGTCTGACCATCCTTGCTATGGCGGCGATGGAGTAGCATTGGGGTCGTTTGGGCAGTGGCAGCATAATGGGTCCAGTCCAGAAATCCTCACTTTGGCGGCCTCAGGCACAGCTTCGGGGGCAGCATCCCGTAGCTGCTCCAGAAACCCAGGAGCCGTGACGGGAACAATAGGTGAACTCTGTCCTAACTTTGTCTCAATTCCTTCTTTTTTATAATTTCTGTAATTAAGGTGGCACCGAATTGTGGCGACTCATTACACATCTCACTTTCATAAATACAAGTGACAATAAATTGCTGTTCTATTCCAACTTGGTTTCATTTTCAGATACATAGGAGCCTCCAGCTATCCATGTGAGCATTTCAAAGATCAAGCATTAACAATGACCATTCAAATTAGCTTCAATAAGTGAAAAGACTTTCCGCTTCAAGCAAGTAATAATTTGGTAGAATTGATCCAACTGAGGAAAATGGATAGAACCATTTTCTAAGGTTCTGCTCCTAATTTCGGGAGGCAATGGCCTACCGGTGTTATCGCCAGACAATCAATCCAGGAAGTGCTAATGTTGTGGGGACCTGGGTTCAAATCATGTCAGATGGTGGAATTTGAATTCAACAAAGAATCTATAATTAAGAGTTTAATGATGACAATGAATCCATTATCGATTGTTGGAAAAACCCATCTGGTTCACTAATGTCCCTTAGGGAAGGAAACTGCTAACCTTACCTGGTCCGGCCCACATTTGACTTCAGACCCACAGCAATGTGCTTGACTCTTAACTGCCCTCTGGACAATTAGGGATGGGCAATAAATGCTGACCTAGTCAGAGATGCCTATATCCATGTCTGAATAAAAAACAAATTGTTGCTTGGAATTCCCAGTATATCAAAGACTAGCTTATTGTTTGCCCATTCACAAATGGGCAGCACTGTTATATTGCAATATAATTGAGAGAAGTACACAACTGAATCATCAAATTAGATCCTAACTGGGGCTATCTACTGGCATCTTAAGACACTCTCAATAACAGGTCTACATAACAAACAATGAATTTCATTGGTGAATGTGGCAGCCATTTTTTACACAGTAAGATCCAATATCAACAAAAAAAAAGACCAGTGAATCTGTTGGATGCATCAGTTAAGACTAAAAGATTGGTTGAGAGATCAGGAAAACTCCCTGCTACTACCTGAAGGATGGTTAAGTTGAAGTTCTATCTGGTCATTGAGGGAGTTTAAGGGGAGGCAAAGACCTAGTGGTATTATCGCTGGATTGTTAAGTCAGAGACCCTAGTAAAGTTCTGGGGACCCAAGTCTGAATCCCACCCTGGCAGATGGTAGAATTTGAATTCAATAAATATCTGGAAGTAAGAGTCTGATGATGACCATGAATTGATTGTTGGAAAGACTAATTTGGTTCATTAACGTCCTTTGTGGGGGGTGGGGGGGGGGAAGGTGCTGTGGTGGTGGTGGTTTTGGCCTACATGTAACTCCAGACCCACAGCAGTGTGGTTGATTCTTAACTGTCCTCTGGGATGGACAATAAATGCAGGCTTGGCCAACACTGTCTTCATCCCATGAATGAATAAACAAAAGGCAGGCTCATTCATAATTTAGCACCTCCAACAATGCTGTACTCTCACAGTATCTCGTTTTAGAATATGCCAACATCATAGAATGGTATTTGAATCTGCAATCAACTAAAGTGGTGGTTCTGGCTTAAAGTAAGCTCACATTTCCAAATATTATTTGTGAAGTGAGAGTAATATACATGCACTTTAAGGCATAGTTGAATTAAGTGTTTAATGCCTCCTTCATTGTCAGATCAATACATAAATCTGCCTCAAGTATAACTGCTGTGATTTATGAAACTCTAGGGATTCATTAAATGAGAATTGCATGCAATTATAGAGGAGCCCTGAGTTCTAAATCCAGTGTATGATACTGACAATGTATGCACAATGATTCTATTATATTTTGGCCTAAAAGAACAGTAGAAAATAATGCAGAAATGAAAATTGCTCTCTATTCAACAATTTTAGTCAATTGCCAGGCACAAGTTGATCCTGAATCTAAACACAAAAAAGAACAAAGCAAGAATGAAGTGAACCAGAAACAAAAACAAGTTCCAGACCCTTCCAGAAAGTACACAATGTTAGATCATCCATGGCATTTTTGCCAACTCTGGTTCATTTTTCTGCAGGGTCTCCAAACAACACACCACCCCCAGCTTGTCCACCCTCATCCACAAGCTTTTAAACACAAGTTAAGACTCACCTTTCCTCAGCTTCGAAGACCCTTGATTTCCCAACCAGTGTGAACACAACAAGTTTGAGCTTTAGTTCTGAGGAAGGGTCACTAGACCCAAAACATTAACCCTGTTTTTCCCTTCACAGATGCTGCCCGACCTGCGGAGCTTTTCTAGCGACTTTGAATTTGTTCCTGATTTACAGCATCACAGTTCTTTTGGTTTTTATCAAGTTTGAGATTTTTATGGGCACCTCTCATACTTCTACTCGATCACTGACAGGAGATGAGTGGAAAGCCTGAAGTAGTGGCATAAGTGATCGCTTGCACCTTTTCTCTGGGATTTTTGCTGACTTGTTGCCAAAGAGGTTTGGAGGTCACTTTCAGAACATGTCAATGGGGGTGACCAAATATTTGTTAAATTGGTGAGTTTTGATCAGGACCTTTTCAACAAAAGCAGAAGGGAGAGGGTGTAAAGAAAACTCTCAGAAGGATGAGACTTTACAGGTGAAGGCACAGGCTACAATGTTGTGGCAAAGAGACATAGAGGGTGTACAGGAGGCCAGAGCTGGAGGAACAGAGAGCTGTTGGGGGCTGAAGAATAAGACGAGTAGTTACAGGACTTAAGAGGAACAAGGCCAAACGAGTCTTTCAGAAATTGAAGTGAATGTACCACACGGCACTGAATCTGCATAGAGACTGTAATTTCAAATTTTAAAAGCATTTATCCTCAGCTCAGCCAATACAGAAAAACCCCATGTGCCAGTTCCAGAAGTTCCAGTTAAAACCATATCTCTGTTTGATGAGTAGAGAATGCGCTGGTCAATATCTCTCCTTCACCCAATTAAACCTCAATATATATTTACTGGCCATTCTGTCATTTGGAATTGTAGGCCCAGAAAAAATAAGAACATGAGTAGGATATTTGGTGCCAGAGCCTGGCCTGCCATTCTGTCAGATTGTGACTGGTCCAGTGTTCTTCATGGCCACTTTCCTGTCCCTTCCCCATATTCCTCATTTCCCTACTGATCAGTAATCTATCTACTGCAGCCTTAAATATACGGAGGGACTCTGCCCCACAGCTCTCTGTGGCAAGGAGTTCCAAAGACTTACAATCCTCTGAGAGAAGAAATCCTTCCTCATCTCAGTCTTAAATTGGTACCCTTTTATTCTGAGACTATGCACTGTGCTCCTACTCTCTCCCATCAGGGGGAACATCCTTTCAGCATTTAACCTGTCAAGCGTCTTAAGAATCCTATGTATTTCAATGAGATCACCTCACATTCTTCTAAACACCAATGAGTAGAGTCCCAACCTATTTAATCTTTGTTCATAAGACAATCTCTCTATACCAGGGATCACCCTCGTGGTCTTAGTGGATGCATATCCAGATCCCAACTAAGTGAAGAAGTGTTTTACACCACTCCAAAAAGCCCCAACTTCTAACTTCAATTTATGTCCCTTTGTTCTGAGCAACCTTCCCCCCACCAGAAGAAATTGTTTTTCTCTATTGACCCTGTTAATTCTTTCAATCAACCATTGTAAATTCCATTGCCTCTTAATCTTTGATATTTAATATCTCCTGTATCTTGAAATTTGATTCTGTTCACAGAATCATAGAAATATTATAGTGCCGAGAAAGCCCTTTTTTTTTCTCTGCCTGCTCTCTGAATGAGCAATTCATTTTATGTCATCCTCCAGCCTCCCCCTGCATTCAAACTCCAGAACACAGCACATTCAGATAACAAAGATAAAGAGATAAAAGGTACTGCAGATGCTGGAGAATCCGAGATAACAAGGTGTGGGGCTGGATGAACACAGCAGGTCAAGCAGCATCATAGGAGCAGGAAAACTTGACGTTTCGGGCCTAAACCCTTCATCAGAAATGGGGGAGGGGAAGAGGGTTCTGAAATAAATAGGGAGAGAGGGGGAGGCGGATAGAGGATGGATAGAGGAGAGGATAGGTGGAGAGGAGGCAGACAAGTCGAAGAGGCGGGGATGGAGCCAGTAAAGGATCTCACTCTCTTTGGAATGCCACAGTATTTAACCTGCCTCTGCCACACACTGAGGCAGTACATTTCAGACACTAACAATTCACTGCACGTTAGATTAAAGGGAATAATATTACACAGAAATGACAAGAGAAAAGCAACCATGTTTGATCCTTAGTTTGTGATGTATTCGGCTCACTCAGATGGGCTGTGTTGGGGTTGTGGTTGAGGGGGGTTGAGATTGTAAACAATTTTCTGCAATGATAGACAGCAAAAATAAAAATTTCTACCCTTGATGCCGAGAAGTCCGTGCCAGTTTCTGGTTCGCACCTTTATACTGGATGCAATTGGGCTGATATGTGTTACATAAGAAAATAGATTGCCAGCTTTTCCTGTCCAAGTATTCATCTGTGAAGGGCCATACTTGGGTAAAACACTGCAAGGCTCGAGATTTTTCCAATATAGCCCAGCTGAAAGAAAACAAAATCAACAGCAGGACATTCCAAAATACTGTAAAAATAACAGCAATATGTATTTGTATAATGGTTTAAACACAATAAAGCATCCCTGGACACTTCGGAGGGGCTTTACAAATCAAGATATGATCTCGAAGCACATAAGGATGCATGTGTTGTATAGGTCCAATGTCCAAAAACTTAGTCTAGGTGGTGGGTTTTAAGTCAAATCTTAAAGGGGGAAAGTGAAATGGAGAGGCAAAGGGAGTAGGGAAAGAATTCCAGAGTTCTGGGCCCAAGCAACTGAACATTCATTTATGGAATTTTGCCATGCCGGTGCTCTATACCACAGGAAAGGCTTTAACCAAATTGTATACAAAAAGCGACATTACTTTATATTATTTGAGGGATTAACTTTGGTCAGTATGACAGAATGAGATTCAGGTAAATCATGAAAATGCGACTGTAACTTCAGTAAAAGAGAAGATACCATTCTAGAATGAATCTGTGAAGAGACGTTTTGGACACTACACTAGAGAGCTGCATTTGATAACATATCACATGCAACTGGGGTTTGGCTAGCTCAGTTGGCTGGTTTGTAATACAGACTGACACCAACAGCATGGGTTCAATTCTACCCTGATTGATGTTAAAGTGAAGTATTTTCCTTCGCAATCTCTCCCCTCACCTGAGGTGAAGTAACCTTCCGGTTAAACCATGCCAGTGGTCCTCTAGGGCTAGACCAACTTTACCTGTTATGTACAGTTATAAATAACAGAATGTTACAGTACATAGGGAGCTGAAGAATCTTATTCAGAGTTAGGAAATAAACAGCATCAGTGATGGTGCATGTATTGACTCTCATACTCCAAATGAGTATCTCAATCTGAAGATTGCAGTATTTCCTTAATACATAAAATAAAACAGCCACAACATTGGAAGAGGAGAATTCTTTTTTTCACAATAGTGGCTTATGATTGTGTGTGTTCACTTGAGAGGGTAGACAGGTTTAAGATCTCATCCTTCCTTGGACTGTATGAGGAATATCTGCCTAGATTATGTACTTAACTTACTGGAGTGGATCTTGAACCTACATCAGACTGAGAAATGAGAGTGCTACCCACTGAGTCATAGCACACAGTTCAGTTGCTCAGATCTGCTCTAAGAGAGACTGTAAGAGAACAGAAAGGGAATATTGTCTGAGTAATTCATTTAGTGAGATAAAAACTGGTTGAAAATGCTAGATATTATTTGAAAGGATGCCATCAAAGCTAACATAAGGCAGTCCTGCTCTTGATTTCATACACTGCTACATGATCAGCTCCAGATGTCCCTACTAAATATCTGCATAAAAACCATGTGAGTTTCTCCAATCCTAACACTTCCTGAGAGCCAAAAATCAAAGCTGATTCAGGATGTTCTGTCCTAACATCTAACATCCGGGTTGTGTTTGTCTGCTGTTTGTAATCAGGGGAAGCTCAGGAATCCACATGACTAACTTTACACTGAGATGGTACTGTCTTCCTTTTAATCCATGTCAGATGCCATCTCAATGTGTTGAATGTAACATGAGTCATTCTAAGCTATCTGCTGACAACTTTTATCACATCATCTAAAAGGAAAACACAAACGTCCTGTCAAGCTGGTCAGCAATCAGTCAACTTTTATGTGACATCCTCTTTTTGTGCATGATCTAGTATTCTGATGATTTCCAAACCTATGTGGGAAATTGATGAATAAGCTTTGCTACTTTCAATGTGTTCATGCCAACACTACACAGGAAGGGAAACTTGTGACTTGATACTGTGCATGTAGCAGCAACAATTTCCACATGGTGTCAGTCACAAAGAAATTTGACATTTCACTTTCAATGTAATTGGGGTCAGTCAAGTGAGGTTACAGAAAGCAACCAAATGGATGTGTAATATGTTATCCCAAGGTAAACACACAAGTTGTATAGTGCAGTAACATGAGGTAAAATAATTTTGCTTATGCCATACATAACACTTGTATCGCAAACAATATTGCATCAGAAATATTGCAAATAATGTGATATATTTTATGTTTTATAACCATGAAAAACAGAATTCATTCCGGAACGGTATGAGGTGATGCATTGTGCAGAATAAACAGGACAAGGGAATACATGGTGAACAGTAGGAGTCTGGAAAGCAACAAGGATCAAAGGAATCTTGGTGTGCATAAGGTAACAGGACGGGAAGATAAAGTGGTGAAGTAAGCATGTGGGATACTTGCCTTTATTAGTCAAGATATACAGTTTAAGAGCAGGAAAGTGATGCTCGAACTGTATAAAACATTAGTCGAGCCACAGCTAGAGTTTTGCATGCAGTTCTGGAATCCACGTTTTTGGAGGGATGTGATAGCACTGGAGACAGTGCAGAGGAGATTTACCAGGATGTTGCCTGGGCTGGAGAGTTTCAGTTATAAAGAGAGAATAGATAGACCGACGTTATTCTCTTGAGAGTAGAAGAGATTGAGGGAGTATGTTTGACTTGTATAAAATGATGAGGGGCATAGATAAGGTAGGCAGAGAGAAATGTTTCCCTTTGTTGGAGGGTTCAATGACCAGGGGACATAAAATTACGTGAAGGGGCAGATGTTTGAGCGGAGATATGAGGAAAAACATTTTCAATCAGAAATCTGGGACTCATTAGCTGTAAGGCTGTTAGAGGCAGAATCCCTCATAACATTTAAGAAATATTTAGGTGTGCACTTGCGACGCCAAGACGTACAAAGCTATGAGACAAATGCCAGAAAATTGGATTAGAACAGTTCATAGAATCCCTATAGTGTGGGAGCAGGCCATTTGGTCCATCGAGTTAACACCAACCGTCCAAAGAGCATCCCACCTTGATCCAACCCTCCACCCTATCCCTGTAACCACACATTTCCCATGGCTAATCCTCCAAGTCTGCATGTCCATGACCACTACAGGGCAACGTAGCATGGCCAATCCACCTAACCTGCATATCTTTGGAATGTGGGAGGAAACCAGAGCACCTGGAGGAAACTCCTGCAGACGTGGGGACAACAAGCAAATTCCATACAGGCAGTCAGCCAAGGATAGAGTCAAACCAAGGTCCCTGGTGCTGAGAGGAACCAGTGTTAGCTACTGAGCCACTGTGCTGCACAGTTAGGTAGTTGCTTTTCAGAAATTCTGAAGAAGGGCCCTAACCCAAAATGTCAGCTCCTCTGATGCTGCCTGGCCTGCTGTGTTCTTCCAGCTCCATGCTGCGTCATCTCTGGCTCCAGTATCTGCAGTTCATACTATCCCATCTTGCCCAGACTGCTGTCTTTTCTTTCATCATGTTCACAGTCTAGATAACTCCCACTGGATTACTGTTCAGTTTCTGATACATTTGCCCATTTTAAGTACTTCTCTTTGAAGTTTCCTTGACACCTCGAAAGGTGTGACATTCCAGGTTCTCTCTGTTTAGGTAGCTACTGAATTTACAATTACAGTCTTTTTTTTGGGCTGTGTGTCTTTTTTTTAAAATGACTACACTGTAATTAAAATTTCAGTTTGTCACTAAGTACTTAAGGTCCCTGTGCTGTCAAGACAAATGTAAATTAAAAAGCCTTTCTTTTAATAAGATTAGGATGTCCCAAAATACTTTACAATGAATGATGTGGTTTTGAACTGAGCTCACTGTTTTAGTATAGGAAAAACACACTTACTTTCACACAGTTACTTTCTGCAAATATCAATGTAATGATGACAAGATTATTTTAGTAAAGTTAATTGAGGAATTAAAATTAACCTGGCCAGCAGGGAGACCTCCCCTGCATGCCTATGAAGTCATATCACAGGACCTTTTGCATACCTTTGACTGGACAGATAGGGTATTGGTTTAACAACTCACCTGAAAGTAGCAGTCTATAGCTATGTGTCTAAGAATGACCCTCTGTGTTTTTTTCATAAATTTAACGCAGAAGTGAGGTACAATGGGTTCTGTAGAAGGGCCACTGGACCTGAAACATTAACTCTGATTTTTCTGCACACATGCTGCCAGACCTGTTGAGTTTTTCCAGCAATTTCTGTTTTTTTTTTCACATTACAGTATATTACCTAGGTCAAAAAGAGAAGTCATAGAATCATGGAGTCATACGAAAACAAACACTTCAGTCCAACAAGTCCACATCGAACATAATTCCAAACCAAACTTGTCCCACCCGCCTGCTCCTGGCCTATGTCCCTCCAAACCTTTCCTACTCATGTACTTAATTAAGTTTCTTTGAAAAGTTGTAACTGTCCTACATCCACTATTTCCTCAGGAAATTTATCCCACACACAAACCACTCTCTGTGTAAAATAATTTGCCCCTTACGTCTTTTTTTAAATATGTCTCTTCTCACCTTGAATATATGTCCCCTAGTCTTGACATCTCCCATCCTAGGGAAAAGATACCTACCATTAACCCTATCTATAGCCCTCTTGATGTTATAAACCAGTACAAGGTCAACTCGCAATCTCCTACGCTCCAGTGGAAAATGTCCCAACCTAGCTGGCCTTTCTTTATAACTTAAACTTTCTATACCCAGCAAGAAGGGTCCAGGCCCGAAACATCAAGCTTTCCTGCTCCTATGATGCTGCTTGGCCTGTTGTGTTCATCCAGCTCCACACCTTGTTATCTCGCATCCTCGTAGACCTTTCTGAATCCACTCTAGCTCAATAACATCCCACCTGTAACAGGGTGATCAGAATAAACATTAATTCTAATTAATTACAGAAATTTGAGTTGGGGAGAAGTTCGGCAATTCAATAATACTTGTAATGGATGAATTAGAGTATCGGTGGCAACAAGTATTGGTGTCAACACTCAGGAAAGGGAAGAAATACATAGCAAGCAGCCAAACGTGGTAGAAAATGGGAAATGGATGTCCTGGAAATTTGTAAGCACCTTTTTTAATGTAGAGATAAATTTGTGATGAAAATAGTGACATGAATTGGGAATCCCATTGTGGGCCTTGCTGAGCCTAAACCAGTGAATTGGTGTCCCACTCAACTCCACTCATGTATTGGAGATAACAAGGTGTAGAGCTGGATGAACACAGCAGGCCAAGCAGTATCAGAGGAGCAGGAAAGCTGACGTTTTGGGCCTAGACCCTTCTTCAGAAATCCAAGGTCTCGGCCCGAAAAGTCAGCTTTCCTGCTCCTCTGATGCTGCTTGGCCTGCAGTGTTCATCCAGCTCGACACCTTATTAACTCAGATTCTCCAGCATCCGCAGTTCCTACTATCTCCGCTTATGTATTGCCTTATCTCAAGAAAAATTCCCATTTGATTCAGAGAATTTTAAAGATAGACCATTATAACCTGATTGAAATGCTGGAGAAATGTCAGGATTTACGCTGTGCGTTTGTTTAGAACACACCCTCGCCTCGACCCAAAACTATACTTTGGCTACATAATATATTCAACTTAATATATACTAATAACTAATAACTCAAAAAAAAACTTACTACTGCACCCAGAAGAATAAAGGAATACCACGTTTTCCAAACTTAAGGTTTTTGAGCACTGAGAAAAAACGTTGGCAAAGAAATGGAAGTGACCTGCCTAACTATATATTTAAAAATGCTCAGAATCTTGCCAAAGTTGTGCCCAAATCCTATTAGGAGGGCGATTTTTTTTCTCAGAAAATGGAACAGTTGGACAAAAACGTTGTTACTTCATGCTTTCCAAGAACCTTATGCACATTGGAACTGTCTTCAATGGGAGCCTAGATATATTTGTGATAACGTCAGCAAATCTAAGGCCACCTTAGGGGCAAACCTGTCATATAATTCTCAGCACTGAGCTCAGAGAATTTTGATTTAAGACCCAATCCAGAGACTTGAAAGGTAAATGTGAGTGGACCTCTCTGTATGGTACTGAGGAAGTGTTGTCTTTTAGATGAGATTTTCAGTCAAGGGATCCTGTTCACCCTCTCAGGAGATTTATTTGATTTATCATTGTCAAATCTGCATTGAATCCCTACAATGTGGAAGCTGGTCATTCAGCCCATTGAGTCCACATCAAGCCTCTGAAGAACATCCCACATAGACCAACTCTATCCATGTAACCCTGCATTTTCCATGGCTAACCCACCTAAATTACCCACCCCTGGCCACTACAGGCAATTTAGCATGGCCAATCCTCCTAATCTGCACATCTTTGGACTGTGGAAGGAACCCTGAGCACCCGGAGGAAACCCACGCAGGCACGGGGAGAATGTGCAAACTCCACACAGACAGTTGCCCGATGGTGCAATCGAACCGAGATCCCTGGTGCTGTGAGACAACAGTGCCAAGCCCTGAGCCACCATACTGCTGCACATGTACCGAGGTACAGTGAAAAGTATTGTTTTATGTGCTATACCGGCAGTTCAAACCATACACGATAATATAACAGAGTGCAGGACACAGCATAGTGTTACAGCTGCACAGAAGATGCAGCGAGAGATTCACATTAAAATTTGAGAGATCCATTCAAAGGTCTGACAGAATGTAAGTGATGCCAGATTGCAAATTTAAAGAAGAACAAATAAATCTTCCCCTTGTTCTGTCTAATATTTATACCTTAATCAATGCCACTGAAGCAGATTACCTGGTCATCATCACATTGCTGTGTGTGGTCCTTTGCTATCTGTGAATTATTTCCATGTTTCCTAGGTTATAATAGCTGACTTTAAATTATTAAGAAGTTGTAAATTGCTATGTGACGTATTGATATCACGAGACAGGTAGAATGGAAATAATTTAGTCAATTCTCCCTTCAGTCTCACTGGAAGACTGCACTGCTGGAAGAGTCTAAGATCAATTTCTCCCTCCATTATTTTATCGTGTAACTTTTGTCCCTTCACTGAATTCTGTCGCAGAAATAACCTGGTCTTTTTTTGTAAAATGCAGACGTTGTATTGGTTTCTGTAATTACCTCTGCTTGCTAAAGGCTCTTTCTCCGCAGACTCTGCTTAGCAAGTTAAGTTTTTGCAATGTGCTGCTGGAAGAGATTAATAGCAGGTACGCTATTTACTGTCAACCCCTGTTGGTTCTGCCTCATCTCCATTTCATTGACAAGCAGCGAGCCTCATTTCAATGACAGAAGAAAGGGCCTGGAGTGAGAAAATGAAAATGAATGCCTTTTAACAAAGAAATGAGTTACAGATTATCAGCAGCAGAAACGTACATGAGCCACAAACCACAGGAAACAATTCTTTACATTAATCTGAGAGCATAACATAGCCTCAGTGTGTTACATACCTTCAGTCCTAACACGTAAAAATCTAACCACAACTACGGGCAACGAAAGCAGTGCAGAATCCACAATAAAGGCACAATACAACTTAACATCTATATGAAGAGACCTCATGCCTAGAGATTTAAGATTAGGGAAACTATTAAAGTGCAAAATGCAGTGATTACGAAAACAGAGGGCTGCCATAATCTGCTGAATTAATTGAGAGTACAAAAACGTTTATTGTCTCCATAGTTACCAAGGACACATAACCTCAGACAAACACAGAGGACTGCAGAGAATTCTTACCCATTGAGAATCCTATCAATGAATTATTGGTACACAAAAATAGAAGGAAGACACTTAATTAAAATACCCACATAGTTGAATACAAAAATTAAAAATTGCACTGTATTATCCTTGCAATCACGTCTATAAAACAGCCCAGACCTATTAGTCAGTCAGGCTCCAGTGTGGAACTCTACCACAGCTTCCCTGAAGATCATTACTCTTCCACAGTAGATCAGAGACTTGGCAGAATGTGGACTTTGCAGGCCAAAGACCAAAGTGGCTTCTGATCCCAGAAACACATCTACAAATCTTTCTCATTCCCCAACTGTGAGGGAAGTATGTGTTTGTTCTTAAATTTGATCTGGAGACAGCAAGAGTGCAGCAGGCCAAGGGAAATCCCTTTACACAAAAGGTGCATTTGATTCTATCAAAATCCCTCCTTTTTACTGTCTGCCCTGCCAACATATGAGGGATGACAAATATCCTGCTGTTCTTCCATTCCAGCAATTTCATTTTTCTCACTTGCTGATTAATGGGAATGAATTCCCATCATTTGAAGCGGGAAACAGGAGCTGTGTTTGTTTTCAGGTTAGAAACCAGGCTCTGGTGGGAAACTGGTTCAAGTTACAATTTCCATGACAGTTAACCTTTCCTTGATAAGGAGATGGGTTCCTTCTCCAATTAGACCCAGTCAGGTAGAAATGGATTAGATCAATGGGCAGTCGGAGAGTTGGCATAGAAGTGACAGATGGAACACAATTTGGAAAGTGTGAGCTTATGCACTTTGGAAGGAAGAATAGAGGCGTAGATTATTTTCTCAATGGGGCAAGGCCATGAAAATCTGAGAGACTTAGGAGTCTTAGTTTAGGATTCTTTTAAGGTTAACATGCAGGTTCCATCGGCAGTTAGAAAAGGAAATGCAATGTCAGCATTCATTTCAAGAGGATTAAAATACAAGAGCAGAGGCTGTATAAAGTTCTGATCAGACTGCATTGGAATTTTGTGAGCTCTTTTAGACCCCATAAAGAAGAAAGAATGCTCTGGCCTTGGAGGTGGACCAGAGGAGGTTTACAAGAGTCATCCCAGGGATGACGGACCTGTCAGATGATGAGCATTTGAGGACTCTTGGTCTGTACATGATGGAGTTAAGAAGGATGAGGGGGATCTGTTTGGAACTGACTGAATATTGAGAGGCCTGGATAGAGTGGACATGGAGAAGATGTTTTCACCAGTAGGACAGACTAGGAACCTGAGGACACAGCCTCAGAGTGAAGACACAACCCTTTAGAACTGAGATGAGGAGGAACTTAGATAACAAGCGTGGGGCTGGATGAACACAGCAGGTCAAGCAGCATCATAGGAGCAGGAAAACTTGACGTTTCGGGCCCAGACAGTACCTTTTATCTATGAGGAGGAACTTCTTCAGCCTGAGGGTGGTGAATCTGTTGAACTCATTGCCACAGAAGGCTGCGTAGGCAGTGTACTTAAGACAGAGATAGAAAGATGCCCTGAAGAAGGGTAATACCAGAAGCGTTGACTGCCCCTTTCCTCCGGATGCTGCTTGGCCAGTGTGTTCTTCCAGCCTCCTGTCAGTCTACGGTTGATAGGTTCTAGATTATTAGCAGAATTGGGTTGAGAAACAGATCAGCCATGATCATATGGCAAAGTAGACTCAATGTCCTAAATGGACTAATTCTACTCCTGTCTTATCATATGGCCAGATGAAGTAGCAGGCACATCAAGGCACGCCATGACGGCCATCACTGAGGTTACAGGTTGTCCAGACGGAGAAATTCCTGCTCTGTGGCAAAGCATGACATTACACAAGGGGGAAGGGAGATGTCATTAGAGACCTGGCACTTAGGGCAAGGGCGCCTTTAAATTCATTGATTTCATCTTCAAAATTTGCAATGTGCTTTTGGAAGCCAAGAGGGAAAGGAGGAGGGAGGTTCTGTCCCCTCATGGGGACAGAGGAGGTCACCCGCTGGAACCGAAGACACATTCTGAGTTCAGTTAGCTGCCACTCTCAGGAATAGAATCATGACTAGAAGAACCCCATGTTACAGGAGTTAACTTAAGTAATGATTCACCGTGCTACAGGTAAAAGCCCACATTATGGTGAAGAACAATAGATTACAGTGACAGTCACTTAAGTGGCTGGATTAGGTTATTTGGTTATAAACTGTAGCAAGCTTTCAGCATGTCATGCTTCAAGAGGCCCCACTTAAGATGGAGTCTGAGACCTTAATACCCTCTCATGTTCTATTACCCTAACACACTTTATATGTTATGATCTGCACTACACACAAAATAAAACATTTCACTGTACCTAAGTACATGTGACAATAATAAATCAAAACAAACCATGCTGTGAGACAACAATGATAACTTGAGTATATTTCTGCAGCTACCCTGCAAGCTAACTGTGAGACATAGCACAACAACTCCAATTTGTAAGGAAGGGGGACTGGATGATGCTGTCGAGACAGTGGTCTTAGCTCATAGAGAGCAGTAGGGTCAGAATGGAGTTGTGAAGCTGATAACGTACTGAGTATGGAGAATTCAGACGAAGTAGGGAAGGAGGAACTGCAGATAATGATCATACCCAACAGCTATGGTATGGCTGCTGCATGTGAGAATGAGAATAATGACTGGAGAAGGTCATTCAGAATGTAGGTGACCTCATTATACAGTAAGAGTGCTGGCTGTAGCAGGGAAGGAAATGTTTGCCTCAAGGTCAGATGTTCCTTTATTCCCAGAAGTGTTTCAATGGGCAAGTTGCAATTAATTGGAGTATCTTGGGAAATCAACCGTCAAAGGTTTTGACAATGAGTGAAGCAGTTTGAACAGATAGATGGCCATAAATCAGTTTTATTCCCAGATGTGCTGGACAGGAACAAAGCACCAACAAAGCAAGAAGGGCTTCCTAGCCTCATCTCCAGCAGCCTCGGGCCAGTAAAATGCATTGGGATGGCCTGAGGGGCACTATACAAATGCAAATCTTTCTTTTGGCTGGTGATGGCTCAATTGTTTAAAGCGGCTTGACGCCTCGATGGAAATAGGAAAGAGCTGAGTTCCTAAACACGCTTTGTGTAGTGTAATATCCCACACTTTGCATTCAACACAACCTTCCACACTCCTCCAAGTTCAGATTAAGTTCAGGTCTATGAACTAGCCAGTTTTGACACTTTCCACTCCATGTGACAGAATATGAAGTGCATTCTGCTAACAGTTTACTACTTAAATGATGTACGCAGCCTTTCATAGGCCTTGGGTCACTTTGATGTCACTGAACTACTTTAAGCAATTACCTAATAGCCTTGGCCACGAAACGCTGTGGAATCAATTCCTTTGACATACAGATTACTTCCCACAAGCAAGGATACAGCCACTGGTTAGCAGTCAGTCAGTATAGCCTGGAAAGCCCCTGTCAGCTCTCCCAGTCAATGAAGGCTTGGAGATCTCATATGACACTTGCAGAAGATATTCATTCATTTAAAATTACTGAATAAATGCTGGTGTTAAAATAATGAACGTGGATTGAAGACAATTTTTTTTTCCCTTGCATGGGACACGTCTGATACTGGCTAGGCCAACATTTGTTTGCCTCCATCCCTAATTACTAATGAATGTGATTGCTCTCAGCCAACCACATTGTTCTGGGAACAAAACAAAGTTGCTGGAAAAGCTCAGCAGGTCTGGCAGCATCTGTGAAGGATAAAAACAGAGTTAATGTTTTGGGTCTGACGACCCTTCCTCAGGACATTGTTTTGGGTGCGGAATCACACACAGACCAGACGGTCAGATTTCCTTCCCTCAAGAGCATTAACATTAGATGCATTTTGTTTGTCAGTTGACAACAATTTTGTGCTCGGTAGGTTGGATGCCTTTGCAAACTCTCTGTCTCAGAAGGTAAGAGAGGAGGGGATTTTTGAATATTCTGAAGGTGGAGGTAGAATTGGGTCAATCTCCTCATCACTTTTTTTTTGGAAGATATGATTCTCACGATAGCATCTGGGAAAAGGGTAACCTTTTCTGTCCCAAGGAGGGGATCCCAGCATTTTTTTCACTCCCACGGGAACTGTGAGGCCCCTGAGAGTGAGACAGGGTGACCAGGAGTAAGTCAGCAAAGGGCTGCTGATTGATGGCCAAATAGTGCTGAAGCTGTGTGTATTGTGAGGTGCCTATTCCCCTTGTCAGGAAAGGTGTCCCCATAGGAGAGAGTCAGGCAAGGAGTGCATGGGTCCCTAAGGTCAAATTGAGGATTTTCTACTTTTAAGGATAAGGGAGTGTCACTAAAGTCAGAGTGACAAGACAGAAATCCTTAATGGAGTCATTGGCATGAAATTGAATTGAATTGAATCAGCCTTTATTGTCATATGAAGTAGACGTAAACAGCTTTCTGTAGTTCAGAGATAATTGGGTGCTGGCATGACACTTTATGCCAGTCTCACAGGGGATATACACATTTTCTAGGCAAGCAATTGACAATAAGACACATCTATTTTGTATGAGTGAAAAGGAGAGTTCACAACCAGATTAGCAGACTAAACCAAACAGCAGTCCTACGCGCCAGGCTGATCTCCATAACTTTCGAGTTACCATTATCTGTAAATGGTCCTATCTTCAAATTTTTTTTTTCTTTATTCATTAGCAGGATGAGGACGGTGCTGGCCAGGCAGCATTTATTGCCCACCCCCCATTGCCCAGAGGGCAGTTTCAGAGTCAACCACATTGCTGTGGATCTGGAGTCACATGTAGGCCAGACCAGGTAAGGATGACAGTTTCCTTCCCTAAAGGACATTAGTGAACCAGGTGGGTTTTTCCCGACAATTGACGATGGACTCATGGTCATCATTGGATTCTTAATTCCAGATATATTTATTGAATTATTTAATTATTCCACCATCTGCCATGGTGGGATTCGAGCCGAGGTCCCCAGAATGTTAGCTGGGTCTCTGGGTTAAAAGTCCAGCGATAATACAACTAGGCCATCCCCTCCCCTGAAATAAAGAACACAAAGTATTGCTCTGTCCGTTGTTGTTTCATGATTGATTCATGATAAACAGAAGGACACAATACCCCAGTAAGCCTTAGGGTGAAAATGCAATAATTCTGTAAGCTGAACCACAAAATACAATTGGCTTTGGGAATGGCAAATCTGACTTTATTGATTTGGCTGCAGTAAACTGGTATACGGAATAAAAACCGAAAGAACTGCGGATGCTGTAAATCAGGAACAAAAACAGAAGTTGCTGGAAAAGGTCAGCAGGTCTGGCAGCATCTGTGAAGAAAAGATGGGAGTTAGGCTTCGGTTGTGCCAATTAGAAGACCAACAGGTCGGTTCACCTTTTTGGGCATTTTTGTTCCTGGTATATGGAATAGCCAGCAGCTAATATATAAGAGCAAAGGGCAGACCAGGGGCCAGTATGAGAGAAACCCCATTGTCAGAACTCCACTTCCACAGGGAGGCTAAAACAGTAAATCAATCCCCACCCGAGCCTGGATATTATTGGCAGTGCGTTGAACTGCACAGAGATTCAGGCAGATACAGAATTCCTGCTCACATCGAGAGCCCTATGTGTGACGTCTGAGCTACACTATGAACAAGACCAGCCTCATCGGGGTATACCTTTGCAGGCTGATCCTGCTGAGGTTTTAGAGGTATGAGCACATTGAGTTTGACAGTTGCTGAAAACCATGCAGGATGGGCAGGGAATTGAACAGCAGTTTCCTGGACCCTGAGATAATAGGTACTGGGAATGCTGGAGAATCTGAGATAACAAGGTGTAGAACTGGATGAACACAGCAGGCCAAGCAGTATCAGAGGAGCAGGAACAAAACTTGGCAGAGAGGAAGAAATAAAAAGAAAATCTGAAGGTATTGCGCAAAATTTACTGATTTCATGCCCCGCTCCCCCCCCCACCCCAACACATCTTTGAGTAATTATTCTGGAGGAAGGTTTATGATGGAGTTCTCCAAGGATCAGTTTGGGGGGCAGGTGTAGAGCTGGATGAACACAGCAGGCCAGGCAGCATCAGAGGACCAGGAAGGCTGACGTTTCGGGTCTGGACCCTTCTTCAGAACATCAGTTAACTCCGATTTTTCTTCACAGATGCTGCCAGACCTGCGGAGCTTTTCCAGTAATTCCTGTTTATGTAACAATAAAATACAACTGTTTAAGAACATCATTTTACATAATGCTGGGTGGCATGACATTGGCAAAACCTTCTAACGTGGAGGCAGGTGGCACGAACCACGCTCAGGTGGTAAATATTTCCCCCGCTTAATGATCTGCACAGTCAACAGAAGGAAAATATAGGCACAGTACAAAAGGAGATCTTCAAATCCTTACTTTTATTCATTCACAGATATGGGTGTCACTAGCATTTATGGTCCATTCCTAGTTGGCTTTGACAAAGTGCTTTCTTAAACCACTCCATTTGGTTTAGGGTGACTCTCAGTGCTGGTAAGGATTCCTGTTCCAGGTTTTTGACCCAGCAACATTGAAGGAACACAAACGTACTTCCAAGTCAGGATGGTGATCGGCTTGCAGAGTAAATTGGTGTTTCCATATACCTACTGTCCTTGTCCTTCTAGGTGGAAATCGTCATTGGTTTGGAAGGTGATGTCAAAGGAGCTTTGATAACTGTATGTCATTCTTAGTGCTATTTAAAACTGGTCCCCTTGTGCAACCCTTGAACACTGGATATTCTCATATACTGCGAGGCTAATTCAGCTGATCTCATTCCTCACTTGCTTCCAAACTGCCCTTTCAGATGCCTTTTAAATGTTGTAATTGTACCAACCGCCACTACTTCCTCTGGCAGTTTATTCCATACACGCACCACCCTCTGTGTGAAAAAATTGCCCCTCAGTTCCCTTTTAAAGATTTTCCCTCTCTCTTAGCAAATTTTGTTCGAATGCTGGAAGTTAATCTGAATAAGGATTTGAAAGCTGCATCTTTGGCAATATGCTCATCTGCACACCAAGGCCTATTTGTTCGTTCACTCAATTTAAAATCTAATGGTTGACAGGATTTTTCTTGACCTGTGATTATTTCCAAAATACATTCCTTCTGCAGTAAGCTACACCTGTAACCTCTCCATCTTTGCTGCCAGCTGGTATTTAGCTGGGGATTTTTGTCACTTGCTATCAGCCCACTAATTTGCTGCCATCTGCAAACCTTGACATTGTTTCCTCAATTTCTGACTGCAGGCTATTTCTTTATATAGTACAGGCACTGAGTGCTGACACAGGCCCCTGTGCAGTCATAGTTACCACATTAAGGCCCAGGAACAGATACTTGGTAACTCGGCCCTGGGGACAGAGGATGATCCCACTAATTTCCTGATTCAAAGAGGTGAAAGGATTCAGACCCAGCCCAAAGCGTCGCGCAGGCTCCAGTGTCTTTCTGTTATTAATAAAACCTCACACATTAAAGAGAAAATGCCAGACTGGCAAAATGTGTTTCTGATATTGCGTGCATTATTCACACATCTCGGGTACTGCTCTGTGTAAATATAGACTTGGTGTTAATGCGGGAAACAAAACAACAGCTTGACTTTAACCGGCTGGGAGCCGCAGTTGGCTTGTTAGTGTAACCGTGGTCGGCAGGCTATTGGTTTCCCTCCCCATATATCCCTCGCTGCAGACCTGTGTAAACACACACACAAAGGGCCCAGGGAGCAGGCCAGCACAGAATGGGGTTCCAGTCGGTTTGTAGCCTGGAGGCAAGAGTGACTTGTTGACAGGGGCTCATGAATTTAGGAGCCATAGTTTTTTTATTAATTTACGTATTTGTCCTCAGGACCTGGATATCACCCTTACTGCTCCCCTCAAGCTGCACCGTAAAGGATGGTATCCAGCTGCTTCCTGGAGTTACTGTACGCTGAAGCTATCGCCTGTAAGGATGGGCAGAGAATGACAACCTCATTGCCAAACCCGAACCCAAGCTAAGATTCTGCCTATCACCATCACTGTCTACTTCCACCTTTCACAACATTGCCCAGCTCCAACCCCGTTGGCTGCAGAAATGCCCTTTTTCAGACCTTTGTTATCTCCACATTTCGGACTCCCTCAACTCCGCTGCCCAATTTACCCACGATCATTCAAAATTCTGCTGTTTCTACCTTAACTTGCATCAACTTCAATCCTTCATCCTATCCCCAACCAACACTCGCTCCTGGTTAAAGTGTTCAGAATTCTGTTACAGAGACAGAAATTGTTGGAGAAACTCAGCAGGTCTGGCAGCATATACGGCGAGAGAAAACAGAGTAAACATTTTGAGCCCAAGGTCTCTAGAATTCCAGCGCTCCTGCTCTGTCAGGAGGAATAACTAAAGCTCAAATTAGTTTAATGATTATAATTGGAATAGTGAGAGCCTGCTCGGATTAACTCTATGGGAGTGGGGTATAAAGTTCATACATGACTTGTATAAAGCCTATGGGGATTAGATCCATTTCAAGTTACTGACTGATGGGGTGCGTTGATAGCACCTGGTTCCCACAACAGAGGGTCCTCCCCCTCCAGTCTAAACACCATGCCCATGACCCTGCCACCTTTGCCATTTTGAGACCCTGGACTCAATTAAAATTGGCACAAAAGAATCTCCTTCTGTGCTACACCACCCTATGATTCTATCAAGCTGTTGCCATGTTTGTTATTATAAGTCCTGACTTTAATCCAGAAGTTATTAAATCAAATCCTCTCCCATACTGGGAGAGCACAAATGTGTTTGTTGTTCCCTGTCTGTATTATTCCCTTCATCAAAATAGGGATAAAGTCGTTGCTCAGCAAATATTTTACATGTAGCATCACTGCCACCTTGTGGTCTAATCTAATAATGACAAGCCACAAATTTGAGTCAAACTTCTTTCCTATCCCTTGAAACTTGATGCTTCGTTTAGTTAACATTAAGTGAAGGCAGTAACACCCCGATAAGAGAGCATGATTGTTAATCAGTATTTGAAGGTTCTACCATGTGCCGTCTTTACAATATGTGATAACCTTCCTTAGGGACCTGAACAGAGACAATGTCTTTGAAGATGGCACTTTATCACTTTGAGCTTTGTCGAACTTATTGAATGAATAAAAAAAATTCTTACCGCTGATACCCTAAAGTCTTTGGTTCAAATCCCATTACATCTCTTAAACAAACAAAGCCAAGGCAGGCTATCCAGTGTGATACGGAGGGAGAATTGTTGAAGAGATTGCAATGTCCATCACCAGTAATGGCTCAGCAGTATCACTATTGATCAAGCTGGTAGAATCCTAAAGGACATTATGATAGAGCAAAGAAGGGTGTTCTTTTTCCACCAGTTGATACGCCAATAACTAGAGGGTCACAATTTCAAGACTGCTTGCAAGTGAGCAAGGAGTGAGATGAGGAGAAACTTCTTAGTCGTCAGGATTTGGAACGTGCTGCCTGGGAGAGTGGTCGAGGCGGATTCCATGGGAGGGTTTAAAGAGAGCTGGGTCAAAAACCTGGAATGCCCTCCCTCAGGGCATTGTGGATCAACCCACAGCAGGCAGACTTCAAGAAGGCAGCTCACCACCACTTTCTCAAGGGCAACTAGGACGGGCAATAAATGCTGGCCCAGCCAACGACACCCATGTCCCACGAATAAACAAAGTTACGAATTAGACAATTATAGAAATAGTACTAGAGAATGAGACTAGCTCTCTTTGGAGAGACAGTACATACACGATGGGTAAAATGGCCTCCTTCTATACTTGTAAAATTCCAAGATAAACCATGAGGAGCTCCATCTGTCTTTTGAAAATGTTCTCAATATACTGTCTCAAAGAAGAGCAGGAGAGGTCTGTCTGGGTGTCCTGAGTTGATATCTATCCCCCGTTAACAACACAGGAAGAGATTATCTGGTTAAAGTCACATTGTTAACCGCAATCCCTAATGCGGAAAGGAACTTCGGTGGATTTGAGATGTTAGCCTGTGATGCCAACACAACCAAACTAGAGATAGTAGGAACTGCAGATGCTGGAGAATCTGAGATAACAAGGTGTAGAGCTGGATGAACACAGCAGGCCAAGCAGCATCAGAGGAGCAGGAAGGCTGAGGTTTCGGGTCTAGACCTTTCTTCAGAAATGGGCTTTTCTGAAGAAGGGTCTAGACCCGAAACATCAGCTTTCCTGCTTCTCTGATGCTGCTTGGCCTGCTGTGTTCATCCAGCTCTACACCTTGTTATCTCAAACTAGAGTGTGCTGTTTCCTCTCAATGAATCTTTTGTCAGTGCCTTGGGCGAGTGTCTATTCTCATTAATAATGTTTTATCTTGTCAATATTTACACAGTGAGTGGCTGTGAGGTTATAAACTGACATAGGTTTGCATATATCTGACAGGCTTTTTGGCCAAAGCTGTTAATTTGTCAGCTATGTGCTGACTCTGGGAGCAAATTACTGCAGATGCTGGAATCTGAACTGAAAACAAAAAATGCTGGAAATCACAGTGGGTCAGGCAGCATTCATGCAGAGAAAGCAAGTTAATATTTCAAGGTTCTGATAAGGGTTAGGGTTAACCATAATCCTAAGTCTAACCCACTTGGGACTGAGATGAGGAGAAATCTCTTCTTTCAAAACATGGTGAGCCTGTGCCATTCCCTACAGAAAACAGTGGAAGTAAAGCCACGGAATATAGTTAAGAAAGGCATGGTGGCTCAGTTGAGGGGTGGCATGGTGACTCAGTGGTTGGCACTGCAGCCTCACAGCGCCAGGGACCCAGGTTTGATTCCACCCTCCAGTGACTGTGTGGAATTTATACATTCTCCCCCGTGTCTACGTGGGTTCTCTCCAGGTGCTCCAGTTTCTTCCCACAGTCCAAAGATGTGCAGGTTAGGTGGGCTGGCCATGCTAAATTGCCCCGTGGTTCTCAGGGATGTGTAGATTAGATGGGTTATAGGGGGATTGTTCTGGGTGGGATGCTCTGAGGGTCAGTGTGGACTTGTCGGGCTGCAGGGCCTGTTTCCACACTGTCGGGATTCTACGATCTATGATCTTTAATGATCTATGAAAGTAACAGAAGGATTTCTAGAGACTAAAGTGGTCAAGTGGAACGGGGAGAGAGCAGAAGCATGGCAATGAGATCGAGGATCAGCCCATGGTCATGCTGAAGCAACTCACTGGGACAAATAGGATATCCCACTTCGATTTTGTCTGTTTCCATGATTTTATTGGACCAGCCCTGACAATGCAGTGGCTTTGAGCATTCACCTTGTCTTCTTCGCACTCTGGCCTAGTGGTATTATCACTGGACAGTTAACCCAGAGACCCGGATAATGTTCTGGGGACCTGGGTTTGAATCCCGCCACGGCAGATGGTGGAATTTGAATTCAATAAAAAGAAACCTGGAATTAAGAATCTAATAATGACCATGAAACCATCGTCGATTGTTGGGAAAAATCCATCTGGTTCACTAACGTCCTTTAGGGAAGGAAACTGCCATCCTTACCTGGTCTGACCCACATGTGACTCCAGACCCACAGCAATGTGATTGATTCTTAACTACCCTCTGGGAAACTGGGGATGGGTAATAAATGCCAGCCTAGACAGTGATGCCCTCATCTCTTTGATGAATAAAAAAATAACAAAAGGAGAGAATCTGAAAACACACAAGGGAAACTTCGTGATAACCAGATTTGATAACGCTAGAGGATGTTCACACAATCTTTTTAGAAGCTGCAATGTAGTGAGCTTCACTGACCCACCTCTGTAACACTGACTGTTCTGCATTGCCTGCAAGAGACAACTGGACAGATTCTTTGTTAATTCGATCCCAAGCAAGGTAGTGAAGCAGGAAAGCAGACACCGACAGAGAGTTGGTTTATTGAGGTATAACGCTGCAGATGTCTGCTTGCTGCCAACTATCTAGGTTCCTTGCAGTCTCTCTTTCTGTGTGCTCTGGGTGTTGAATTAAAAACACCCTTCACCTGTGTATCCTAACATCGTAAGTAACAGACCATTAGTCTTTCACTGGTGCAGATCCAGCAATGTATACAAGGCAGAGGGAGAGCAGTTAATGGGTACATGATCAGTGTGATCCCTTGGACTGGTGTCAATTATCTGAGGGCATTCAGAAGGCAATTTTCTAGAATTTTTCACCCTTATTGGATTAGGGATTATTTTGTGGCTTTTAGTTTGTTTTTTTTGTTCGTTTTTCCTCATTGCCAGGTGGACCCACAGAAATTACAGTTGAATATTATGGCTAATTGTTTGCAGTCTCAACATTTAGGTGCAGCACAGGGTTCTGTGGTGTGAAGGTGAGAGTGGAAGATGGAAAACAGTTTAAACTTTCAAGTTCCACCTCACAGATTGCACTGGTAACATGTGTTACAGTCTGGAGATACAGTTAGCAACTCAAAATTTCAGACTAATGCTCAGTCTGGCTGCATTTGGGATAAAACTTTCTTAAATGCCAAGCTAGCTGGAGGCAGTGGTTTCTTGGGAATGAACCTGAGCTGGTAATCTGGTGCCCTAGGCTAATGTCCAGGAGACGCGGGTTCAAATCCCACCATGGCAAATGGTGAAATTTGAATTCAATTTAAAAATAAAAATCTGGAATTAAAAATCAGCTGAGTATAACCATGTAGACATGGTCCAAAAAAAATTAGTCTGGTTTATTGATGCTCTTCAGAAAAGGAAATCTGCCATTTCACCAGGTCTGGCCTACACATGACTCCAAACCAACAGCAATGCCATAGGTTCCTACATCAGAGATACAGACCTTTCAGCTCATCAGAGCTATGCTGACCAACAAACACCAAGCTACGCTAATCCCATTTACCTGCACTTGGTCCGTAGCCTACTATGCCCTGGCATTTTAAGTGCTCATCCAGATGTTGCTTAAATATTGTGAGAGTACCTGCCTCCACCACCCTCTTAAGCAATGTGTCCCATATTTTTATCACCCTCTGGGTGAACTTTTTTCTCAGATCTCCTCTAAACCACTTGTGCCTCACCTTAAACTTGTCCCCTCTGGTCTAAGGCATATCTGCCATGGGGAGAAGATTTTCCCAATCTACTCTGTCTATGCCTCTCACAATTTTGTACTCTTCAATCAGATACCACAGTCCCCAGCCTCCTCTGCTCCAAGGAAAACAAAACCAGCCCATCCAGTCTCACCTGATAACTGAGACTTTCCATCCCAGGCAACATCCTGGTGAATCTCTCTGCACCATCTCAGGTGCAATGACATCCTCCTGATAGCGTAGTGACCAGAACTACACACATTATTCCATCTGTGCCCTGACCAATGTTTAATAAAATTGTAACAAGACTTTTTTGCTTCTATATTCTATGCTCTGACTAATGAAGGCAAGCATCCTGTATGCCTACTTCACTACCCTGTTTACCTGCGCTGACGTCTACAGGGATCTTTGGATTTGTACACCAAGGTCCCTTTGTCCCTCAGTAATCCCTAGGGACCTACCATTCATTGTGTATATTCTTCCCGTATTAGACCTCCCAAAATGCATTCCCTCACACTTCATGGGATTAAATTCCATCTGCCATTGCTTTGCCCAGTTTACCAGCTGATCAATACCAGAGTATACCCTGAGATCATGCTCCTCAGTATCAACAACATCACCAATTTTCATTTTGTCTGCAAACCTGCAAATTATACCATTTACATTCACATCTAAGTCTTTAATGTACATAAGCATGTGGTTGACTCTTAAGCCACCCTCTGGGCAATGCAGGGATGGGCCATAAATGCTGGGATGTCTGCATCCCATGAATGGATGTTTTTTAAAAAAAACACTCTGAATCCAGGATTTCTGAATCAGAGGCAGGTGTCGCAAAGCCTATTAAAATAACATGAGTTACTCATTATCACAGCAGGACCTTGCTTCACTTCAGTTTGCTGCTGCATTTCCCACACTGTAACAGCATTGCATAAAACTCTCATTGCCTGGAAAGTGCATTGTTCACTCTTTTGACTAGAACAAAGAAAGGGAGAAAGCACATGACGCAGCATCGCGGACAACAGCAAGATGGAAAATTAATGAATCTGCTTTTCTGAAATGGCAAGATGAAGGAAGGATTATTAAGACAGGCCGCCGAGAGAGAGAAAAAGAGAGAGTTAACAGTAAACACCAATCTTATCTGGAATCAAAGGGTGAAAAGAGCCTAGAAAAGTAGAAATTGGAAAGAAAATGGGACATGAAATTTCTCTTGGTCTGCAGGGAAACAGTACAAGGGTTAGAGAATGACCATTTACAGTGTTTCCACTGATCTCACAACAAAATTCTACGAAAAAATCATTAAGAGCTCAACAGAAATCTGCAGAGTCTACAGCCACGGATTAAGTCCAAGGAATTTCTGGGAGTTATGTAAGCAATGGGCTGGGGGATGCAGTGCATTAGCACAGCTATCTGAGGAAAAGGGTGTTCAAGAACAACAATGTCAGATCCAACACCAAGCTCATGGCTTACAGGACCGTGGTGGCTCCCACTTTGAAACAACAGACAAGCCCCAGGTGGACAGAGGAAGTTCTTCAGGCATACCTTCAATGCCTCATTGGTGAAGTGTGGCATCCCCACAGACACTTGGGGATCAGTGGCCGAAGACGGGCCAAAAGTGGAAGAAAAGCATCTGGGAAGCCCCAAACACCTCGTGACTTGCAGTCAGGAAAAAAAGTGGAAGCCAGGAAAACGAGCATAAGGAGCTCACTGTCACACCAATGCCACACTCACCCCTTCCTGCAACCACCTTTGCTCCAAGTGTTAACAGAGCCTGCGATAGCCACATCAGCCTGTACAGTCGCCTATGGGCTCACCCTGAGGGTGAAAGAACCATAGAATCCCTACAGAGTGGAAACAGGCCCTTCGGCCCAACAAGTCCACACCAGCACACAGAGCATCCGACCCGGACACAGCCTGCATAACCCACCTAATTTACACATCCCTGAACACTATGGGCAATTTAACATGGACAATCCACCTAACTTGCACATCTTTGGACAGCGGGAGGAAACCTGAGCACCCAGAGGAAACCCACACAGACACGGGGAGAATATGCAAACTCCACAGAGTCGCCCAAGGCTGAAATTGAACCTCGGTCCCTGGCACTGTGAGGCAGCAGTGCTAACCACTGAGCCAAGAGAGTCATCCTCATCTGCAAGGGACCACCAATGATGATGAAAATATCCGAGGAAATAGCAAAGGGAGGCCAAATCAGAATGACAGGGAAAATAGAACAGAAGAGACTCTAATCATCTTGTGAGAGCAGTCCAAGCTTTCCAGTATGTGCTATTAATCTTAAGTCACAAGACATTAGCCTGACTGAACCCTTCCAGTCAGATCATCATCTGGGGTATGTAACATTTAGATAAAAGCAGTTATCACTGGCATTTCATTTCAAGTATCCATTGAACACATCCAATATGAACTGAGATTGATTTAATCAAATCATTTTGCCGTATTTGTGCTGTTAAAATGATGCTGATAGTGCATTGTGTAAAGGAGGAAGGCACAATATTTAAGGAGGTAGGATACAGAAAGTACAGCCAAAATATTTTGGATTATGGAAAGTCTTTGAAGATACTGGTAAAATGCCAGAAAATTGCATCCACCGTGTGTAATATTTAAGCACCAAAATATTGTTAATGATTTTTACATGGCCCCCTTGCTGGTGTTTTCGTTGCTGAGCTAAGTGAAACACCACTGGAAGCCAACTCCTGATGATTTTGCAGAATCATCTTTTTCTTGTGCATCTCAAAACCTCACACTGAGTCAGCACTCCAGCAGATCGAGCTGTTCACACAGTGGCTTATGCATTTCTCATTGATTCATAGGTGTTTCCAGCACAGGAGGCTATTCAGCCCATCATATCCACACCAGTCAACAGAGGTGTGTCTATATTAACACCATTTTCCAGTTCTTCGTCCACAGTTCTGGAGGTTGCAGTAGTGCAAGTGAATATCTTAATACTGATTAAATGTCACGAGAGCTTCTGACTCAGTAGCCACACAAGTGCTTGGCAATTGCCAAGGGAGAATCTAAACATCACTCCTTGACACTCAATAGCATCACCATCACAGAATCTCCCACTGTCACCATCCTGGGGTTACCATTGAGCAGAAAATAAACTGAACTAGTCATAGAAAAACTGTGGCTACAGGAGGAGATCAGAAGCCAGGAATCCTGCAGCAAGAAACTCATTTCCTGCCTCCCTAAAGCCCACAATCTACAGGCCCCAAGTCAGAAGTGTGTTGGAATGCTCTCTATTGGCCCAGATGAGTGCAGGTCTAACAACACTCACTCAAAAAACTTGATGCCACCTAAGTCAACCAAGGTTGATTGGCACCACATCCCCAGACATTCACTCCTTTTGTTACCAACGCCCAGTAGCAGCAGTGTGTACTATCTACAATATATATTGCATCCACCATGAAATTCACCAAGTCTTTTTAAACAGCATCTTCCAAACTGATGACCACTTCTGTCTAGAAGGACAAGGACAACAGATACATAAGAACATCACCACCTACAAGTTCCCCTCCAAGCCACTCACCATCCTGAATTGGAAATATATTGCCATTTCTTCACTGTCACTGGGTCATTCCCTTCCTAAGGCCATTCTGGATCTACCCACAGCACATGGCAGTTGAGGGAAAGATTCCCAGATGAAATGGGGTTAGTGGCTGTGGTGAACACAATGGCCTGATATTCCATGGTGGGGTTATAGACCAGGAGCAGATAGGAGGAGGTATCTGAGAGACAGCTCTCAGCATCTTCAATGTAGGGGTCAGTCCACCAGACTACAACAGCACCATCCTTGTTAGCAGGCTTAAATTACAAGGTCAGGGCTTGATCTGAGCACATGGAGTTCAGTCAGTTCACAGGGAGATGGGTTGGAATGTGTGATGCGGGGGTTGGAAGGGAAATTAAACCGACCAATGTCACATTGGCAGATCTCAATGAACAGGTTGAGTACGGATAAAGGACCCCCAGAGGGAAGGCTCCAGGTGGAGGGAAAGTGTTGGAACTGAGCGAAGGTGTCTGTGGGACGGGGAGAGGACTCTTGTCCAAAGAATTGGGCGCAGAAGTGAAGGCGACAGAGAAGAGATCGACATCATGTCCTGTCTGAAATTCGATAAGGTGGGGACGCAAAGTGATAAAGCTGAGGCCTTCGCTGAGTATAGAATGTTCAGCACCGGAGAGTGGAAGGTCAGGAGGGTTAGTAAATACAAGTCAGGAGATGGGGTTAGGTGAGGGAATTGAGTCAGAGGGAAGAGGAGGAGGAAGATGCCAGAGGGTCGTGAGTATCCCTAAGTTGTCATAGAGTCATTGAGCCATAGAGGTGTATAGCACAGAAACAGACCCTTTGGTCCAACATGTCCATGCCGACCAAATATCCTAAATAAATCTAGTCCCATTTGCCAGCATTTGGCCCACATCCCACTAAACACTTCCTATTCACATAACCATCCATATGCCTTTTAAATGCTGTAATTGTACCAGCTTCCACCACTTCCTCTGGCAGCTCATTCCATACATGCACCACCCTCCGTGTGAAAAAGTTGTCCCTTAGGTCCCTTTTAAATCTTTCCCCTCTCACCTTAAACCCAAGCCCTCTAGTTTTGGACTCCCTCACCCCAGGAAAGGATCTAGCTTATTTACCCTATCTGTGCCCCTCATGATTTTATAAACCTCTATAAGGTCACCCCTCAGCCTCCAAAGCTCCTGGGAAAAGAGCTCCAACCTATTCAACTTCTCCCATTAGGTCAAACCCTCTAAACCTGGCAACATTTTCGTAAATATTTTCTGAACCCTTTCTAATTTCACAGTATCCTTCCTTTAGCAGGGAGACCAGAATTGCATGCAATACTCCAAAAGTGGCCTAACCAATGTCCTGTACAGCTGCAACATGACCTCCCAACTCCCATGAGCAATGCCCTGACCAATAAAGGCAGGCATGTCAATAATGAAACTTTCTTCATTATCCTATCAACTTGCGACTCCACTTTCAAGGAACAATGAACCTGCATTCCAAGGTCTCTTTGCTCAGCAGCACTCCCCAGGACCTGACCATTAAGTGTATAAGTCCTGCCCTGGATTGCCTTTCCAAAATGCGACACCTCACATTTATCTAAATTAAACTCCATCTGCCACTCCTCAGCCCATTGGCCCATCTGATCAAGGTCCTGTTCTGAGGTAACCTTCTTCATTGTCCACTACACCCCCAATTTTAGTGTCATCTGCAAACTTACTAGCCATACCTCCTACGTTCACATCCAAATCATTTATATAAATGACAAAAAGCAGCAAACCCAACACCAATCCTTTTTGCACACTGCTGGTCACGCACCTCCAGTCTGAAAAGCAACCCTCCATTACCAACCTTCTACCTTTGAGCCAGTTCTGTAGCCAGATGGCTAGTTCTCCCTGTACTACACTTGTTGTAACCTTGCTAACCGGTCTACCATGAGGAATCTTGTTGAACATCTTACTGAAGCTCATCTATATCAGATCAACTGCTCTGTTCTTGTCAACCTCTTTGTTACTTCAAAACTCTCCAATAACTTAGTGAGATACGATTTCCCATGCACAAAGCCATGCTGACTGTCCTTAATCAGTCTTTGCCTTTCCAAACACATCTAAATTCTGTCCCTCAGGATTACCTCCAACAACTTGCCCACCACCAATGTCAGGCTCACAGGTCTATAGTTCCCTGGCTTTTCCTTACCATCTTTCTTAAATAGTGGCACCACATTAGCCAATCTCTAGTCTTCCGGCAGCTCACTTGTGGCTATCGATAGGACAATTATTGCTGGAAGAAGCCCAGCACTCATTTCCTTAGCTTCCCACATAGTTCTAGGGTACACCACGTCAGGTCCCAAGGACTTATCAACCTTTATGTGTTTTAAATCGTCCCACCCTCCCCCTCTGCATCTAACTGTGTTACGGTCAC
>JAHRHZ010000060.1:390736-411133 GCA_024137785.1 Ginglymostoma cirratum | reverse complement strand
CAAGCAGCATCATAGGAGCAGGAAAACTTGACGTTTCAGGCCTAGACCCTTCATCAGAAATGCCTGAAGGGTCTAGGCCCGAAACGTCAAGCTTTCCTGCTCCTATGATGCTGCTTGGCCTGCTGTGTTCATCCAGCCCCATGCTTGTTATCCCAGTAATATTAGTCTAGTTAAAATCCCATACTATTACTGCCTTATTACTTGCACACTTCTCTGAAGTTTGATGACACGTTCGATCCTCTATCTCACCCTGAATTTTTAAGGGCCCTAGCGGCATGTGTGCCCCTTTTGTGTTTTTTACTTCTACCCATGGATCTTCATTTGATGGTGCTTCCATGATACCATCCTTCCTCACTGCTCTAGATCCTGCCCATCTTTAGGCCAAGTCACAGTCATGGCTATCATATACCCCCATGTACCTATCTGTGACCTCAGCTCATCTCTCCTATTCCTCAGGAATTAAAATGTAATCCATTTGGTCTTCCTGAACTCATTTCTTTCTTATCTAGCTTATGGTTCCTCTTCTTTCCAGATTCACCTCGTGGTGTTTAAACTTCTAATTCTATCTCACCTTTCCTCCCATCTGAACTACCTGGCAGAACTCATCTCCATGTTGATCTCATTGAAATCTGCTCCAACAGCATTAACATACCTCCCTTTGAGGATGTTGGTCTCGCTCCTGTTCAGATGTAACCTGTCTGACTTGTACAAGCCGTACCTCCCCCAGAAATGTTCTCCATACCTCAGTAATCTAGAGCCCTTCCTTTTCTACCATCTCTACAACCGTGCATTAATTTGTCCTATCCAACTATTCCTGTAGAGTGTCACCAGGAGTAATCCAGACATTATACCTTTGAAGACTTGCTTTTGAATGTCCAATATAACTGCCTAAAGTCTGCTTGAGTCTGGTCTGTGGGACAATGATCATTCTCCAGTCTCATTCATTAGTGTCGTCAACTTTCATTGTCTTGGCCTCTGATTCTCTGGAATTCATCACCAGGACAGTCACTGAGTGTGAAAGGAGGGGTGTCATGGTGATGGCCATGTGTTCTGACAAATGGCTGACCAATGACCAATGTTCTGATGATCCAAACCTCTCGGGATTTGGGTGGATGAAACCAGCTGGCCATGTGAGGGAACCTCCAGCATTATTTACAAGGTTTGAGTCCTGCTGCTATAGTCCATTGTTCCTGCAGGCTCGACATACCACACTTAGATCCCAAATACTGGAACTTCATGAAGTGCTGCCCACCACAGGACCGATGGATCACGAAATTGTTACATGACTGAGGTGTGGCAGTAAAGTGTATATTCCACAACCCAGCTCTACATTCCCATCACAGGTAGTTCCCAGCACACATGCTAATGTTCCTACTACACGTACCCTCCCCACCCCACACACACACGCACGCACGCACGCACACTCTTACACACACACACACACACTTACACACACACATACACACACACACAAAGACACACATACACACACACTGCGCAAGCACTCTCTTACACACACACACCTTACACACACACACACACACACACACCTTACACACACACACAAAGACACATACACACACACACTCTCTGTCTCTCTCTCTCTTACTTTCTGATGTAAGGCTTAAGTTCAATTTCTCCAGTTTTGCAATGAACTGTACCTGAATTGAAAGGAGTTTGTCTCTTGGCAAATGTTTTCTTGAGCTAACGGGATCAAAGTGTATGGGGAGAGAAAAGAAAGAGTTGGATGATCACCCATGGTCATATTGAAGGCTCAATGGACAAAATACTCCTGATCCTGTTTTCTATGTTCTATATATGGAGACTAGATCTCTTCTACAACCCATAAGCAGTTGCGAAACATGGAAGCCAGATGTCATTCATGCATCCTTTTTTCTCTATTACATTATCATAGCCATATAACAAAGAATGAGATAATAAGGCGTGGAGTTGGAGGAACACAGCATGCCAGGCAACATCAGAGGAGCACGAAAGCTGACGTTTCAGGTCTGGACCCTTCTTCAGATTTTTCTGTGAAAGGGTCCAGACCCGAAACATCAGCTTTTGTGTTCCTCTGATGCCGCCTGGCCTGCTGTGCTCCTTCTGCTCCACACCTTGTTATCTCAGATTCCAGCATCGGCAGTTCCTACTATCTCATTACAAAGAATGAATTGTGTGTGAAGCTCTGAACATAGCTGACTCAGATCCACCTAGCTAGTAAGTATCTGCATGTGCATGCATGTGTTTATCAGGATGTGTGCATGCATGTGTTTATCAGGATGTGTGCATGCATGTGTGTGTGTGTGGGCACATGTGTACGTATGTGTGAGTATATGAATGTGCAGTCATCTGTGTGTGTTAGTAGTTGTCATGGAGCATAGGTTTAAACATGGAGGATAACATTTATCTGTCTTTGAAATAATGAGAGAGAATCAAGATTTAAGACTCACAACAATCATTATTCAGTCCAACCAGCATGTAAAGTCTCAAAATACTGCTGTCTCAGGCCAAAATACAAACCCTTGGGTTAGACTTTGTCAAACTGATGACATATTTCTCTCTAAGTTGCAAGATGTCAGAGATGGAAATGACAAGACACCTTTTGTAAGGGACAGCTGCAATCAGAATAAACTGTTTATCTCCTTGATGGTCAGTTTGAAGGACTGTGAAATAAGCTGTACAAAGTCTAAATCAGAAGCTGAAAATTGAGTTGTGCAATTTCAATATCAAAATCATGACAAGAAAGAGAAATAATGAAGTGAAGAAAGCGATATAATGAAGTGAAGAAAGAAGGGACTAAAAGAGGGGAAAGAAAAACTATTTTCCAACTTCAACAGGCCTGAAAGAATGAGATCCCACACTTGGAATAATTTATTTTTGGTGCCAACAAGGACCTATCGTAGTAAGTACTTCATCATGCCATCAAAAATGTGCCTGACTTAAATTTCTGCAGTGAGTTTATTTCACATTGATTTTGTGAGTACAGAAACTTAGTCCCTTAATATAGGCTGGAAAGTCCTAAGAGCAAATAATTTGGATGGAGCAGATTTTGTCAGGTGTGTCCAGGAAGGAATCCTGACTCAATATGTTGATAGGCCAACTAGAGGGGAGGCCATATTGGACTTGGCCCTTGGCAATGAGCCAGGCCGTGTCAGATCTCTCAGTGGGAAAGCATTTCAGTGATAGTGATCACAACTCCCTGACCTTTACTATAGTCATGGAGAGGGATAGGAGCAGATGGTATGGGAACGTATTTAATTGGGGGAGGGGGAATTACAATGCGATTAGGCAAGAACTGCGGAGCATAAATTGGGATCAGGTGTTCTCAGAGAAATACACGACAGAAATGTGGAGGGTGCTTAGGGAGCACTTGCTACTTGTACTGGATAGGTTTGTCCCACTGAGGCAAGGAAAGGATGGTAAGGTGAAGGAACCTTGGATGACAAGACATGTGGAGCATCTAGTCAAGGGGAAGAAGGAAGTTTACTTAAGGTTGAGGAAGCAAGAATGGGACAGGGTTATAGAGGGCTAAAAGGTAGCTAGGAAGGAACTGAAGAATGGACTTAGGAGAGCTAGAAGGTGTTATGAGAAAACCTTGGGGAGTAGGATCAAGGAAAACCCCAAGGCGCTCTATATTTATGTGAGGAACAAGAGGGTGGCCAGAGTGAGGGCAATCAGGGATAGTGGAGGGAACTTGTGCGCGGAGTCAGAAAAGGTAGGGGACGTCCTTAATGAATACTTTGCTTCAGCATTCACCAGTGAGAGGGACCTTGACTTTTGTGAGGACAGCATGAAACAGGCAGATATGCTCAAACAGGTTGATGTTAGGAAGGAGGATGTGCTAGAAATTTTGAAAAACATGAGGATAGATAAGTCAGAGATAGTAGGAACTGCAGATGCTGGAGAATCTGAGATAACAAGGTGTAGAGCTGGATGAACACAGAAGGGGTCTACACCCGAAACATCAGCCTTCCTGCTCCTCTGATGCTGCTTGGCCTGCTGTGTTCATCCAGCTCTACACCTTGTTATCATGGATAGATAAGTCGCCTGGGCCACACAGGATATACCCAAGGTTACTAGGGGAAGTGAGAGAAAAGATTGCTGCCCCTTTGGCAATGATCTTTGCGTCCTCACTATCCACCGGAGTAGTGTCAGATGATTGGATGGTGGCAAATGCCAATCCCTTGTTCAAGAAAGGGAATAGGGATAATCCTGGAAATTACAGACCAGTCAGTCTTACTTTTGTGGTGGGCAAATTATTGGAGAGGATTCTGAGAGACAGTATTTATGATTATTTGGATAAGCACAGTTTGATTAGAAATAGTCAGCATGGATTTGTGAGGGGCAGATCATGCCGCACAAGCCTTACTGAATTCCTTGAGGATGTACAAAACACTTTGATGAAGGCAGAGCAGTGGATGTGGTGTATATGGATTTTAGCAAGGTATTTGATTAGGTTCCACATCGTTGGCTCATTCAGAAAGTAAGGAGGCATGGAATTCAGGGAAATTTGGCTGTCTGGATACAAAACTGGCTGTCCAATAGAAGACAGAGGGTGGTAATGGATGGAAAGTATTCAGCCTGGAGCTCGGTGGCCAGTAGTGTTCCGCAGGGATCTTTTCTGGGACCTCTGCTCTTTGTGATCTTCATAAATGACTTGGATGAGGAAGTGGAAGGGTGGGTTAGTAAGTTTGCCGATGACACAAAGGTTGGTGGAGTTGTGGATAGCGTGGAGGGCTGTTATAGGTTGCAATGGGACATTGACAGGGTGCAGAGCTCGGCAAAGAAGCTGCATATGGAATTCAACCCAGAAAAGTGTGAAGTGATTCACTTTGGAAGGTTGAATTTGAATGCAGAATACAGGGTTAATGGCAGGATTCTTGGCAGTGTGGAGGAACAGAGGGATCTTGGGGTCCACGTCCATAGATCCGTCAAAGTTGCTACCCAAGTTGTTAGGAATGTAAAGAAGGCGTATGGTGTGTTGACTTTCATTGTCAGGGGAATTGAGTTTAAGAGCCATGAGGTTACGCTGCAGCTCTACTAAACTCTGGTTAGACCACACTTGGAATGTTGTGTCTCAGTTCTGATCACCTTATTATAGGAAGAATGTGAAAGCTTTAGAGAGGGTGCAGAGGAGATTTACCAGGATGTTGCCTGGACTGGAGGGCAGGTCTTATGAGGAAAGGTTGAGGGAGCTAGGGCTTTTGTCATTGGAGTGAAGAAGGATGAGAGGTGACTTGATAGAGGTGTACAAGATGGTGAGAGGCATAGATAGAGTGGATAGAGTCAGAGACTTTTTCCCAAGGTGGAAATTACTATTATGAGGGGGCATAATTTTAAGGTTATTGGAGTAAAGTATAGAGGAGATGTCAGAAGTAGGTTCTTCACGCAGAGAGTGGTGGGCATGTGGAATGTGCTGCCGGCAGTGGTAGTGGAGTCAGATACTTTAGGGACATTTAAGCGACTCTTGGATAGGCACGTGGATGATAGTATAATGTAGGGTATGCAGGGTAGCTTGATCTTGGAGTAGGATAATAGGTCAGCACAACATGGTGGGCCAGAAGGCCTGTACTGTGCTGTACTGTTCTATGTTTTATTTTAATTAATTGAATGGGGAGCCAGACAGAAAGACAATATTTTTATGCGACAATAGCAGAGTGGATAATCTTAAAAAGCCTCTTGGCCTCCCCTATGTTGAGTCACACATTTACTCTTACCTAAGTGTATGTGTTATTTGCATTTAAACGTCAATCAGTGGCTTTAGTGTCAACATAGTTTGGCAACTTTTTAGGTCAATATCAAACATTCTGTATTTGTGTGTCTCGTTTCAAAACGATTTGAAGTAGGTGCCTCAACCCGCTTTATGCCAATTTGCATTGCATCATTAATTTAGTCTCCGAATGTCTTTTCACTTCCAACAGTTATTAACGTTCATAATGTGAAACACACAAACATTTTCAGAAAATGTTAAGGCAACAAAAGGAAAAGGGGTGTCCAATTTGGGAACAATGTGAGCAACGTGGGTATTCTAAATGTAACTCTTCACAGGCTTACTGCGTAGAGCTTGGTGTTAAATTGATACGTCGCCTATGAATTGGTGTTGGTTTACCTTGCGACTCTTATCATAATGAAGAGCAGAGCAACCCTGCCTGGTATCCATAGCCACCTGCTCACTGGAGAAGCAACATGATAGGCACAGTCAGAGCGATTTGCTGGCTCTCTCGACTTTCAATGTTCCTGACGCAGGGATTATCGAACCAGCAGCTTTGGCAACCGCACTTTTCATTGCGATTTTGGCAAGACAAGTGAATCCTGTTGGATTAGGTCATGTACTTGCTTTGAGGTTTTCACAGAATCCATGTGAGGAATGTCTTCAGCAGAGGTAAGAGGCAAATAATTAGGGGCTTAAAAATTTGACCTGAGGTTCAATCATTTATAGATTTTTTGGAGAAATATAGATTGACTGGTGTGGTTAAGCAGGGATGGAACTATTAAAGAGAAGAAAGGCTCGCATTTGTGATAATACCTGTCATGGCACAGGAAGTCCAAATGTGTTTCACAGATAATAAAGTATTTTTGAAATATAGCCATTGGTTTAATGTTGGAATGTCAATCGCTAATTTGTGTTCCCACAAACAGCAACGTGGCAATAACTTATTTCAGTGACATCACTTTTGAGGGCACATCTAACTGGTACATGATATTCCATCCATTTCTTCAAAGTCCCTTGTACATCACTGTTGCTAGCACTGTAACATGTATGGCCATCTCGTGACATTTTCATTCTGTTTATACCGCAATTATGTCACAGTCCTTTTTTTTGTCAAGACTTCAAAAATGGAACTGTTAACCTTCCCAAACTTTCCATGCGCCTCCTTCAGTCTAAAACCATGCCTAAATGATATCTAACTAGCATTTCTTGATTCACACTGAGTTTTGACTTGAAACGATTTCATAGTTTCTTTACAGTCCTTTATGGGGTCAAGATGCTGATTCTCCCTTCCCAAGAGCGTGGTGGGCTATCCCATGGACTGCAGCAATTTAAAAAAAAGTAGCTTGCTATCACCTTCTTTAAGGCAATTTGTGATGTGCAATAAATCATTGCCTTTCCAGCAGCATCCACATCCTATAGTATAGAAATTAAAAATCCTGTCACCCTGGGTGAGGACTGAAAATGACTTTTCCTTTAGGTTTCTTGAGGATTTTGCACCTCTTGCCAGTGCCAAAACTGTTGCTATCATATTGCCAAAGAAGTGCTGCCCTGATAGAGGATCCATTTTTTGGATGTGGGGTCAAACCAAGCCCATGCCAACCCCTCATATGCAGAGGTAATCGGAAAAAGAATTGACTGTATTAATTTGAAGCACAGCAGAAGAATTTACTCTGTCCATACATCTTAGAAACAACTCTTTAATATCAATTAAAGAGTTGGTCAAAAATTATCAGAGTCAGAGTCACTTTTATGTAAACAGAAATTACTATAGTCACAACCTGCCGGAGACAAGCCTATCCAGTTCTCCAATGTGCGGAATAGAACATGAAATGACAAGCCTTGTGCCAACAAAAAACAATGTGACTGTTACCATGAAGGCACTAGGGAGAGAAGAGTTTGTAGTTTAAGAATAATTAAAATGTTTCAGGATTTAAAATACCATTGTTGCTGCCAATCCCACAGAAGCTATCATTTATTAAAACTCCGGCTGTATCTCACACTATTATGCTATTGCTATTGCCACCAGTCCTGCCTCCAACATCTTTCCTGCAAACCCACCAAGACTGAAACAAACACAAGGAATGCTGAAGGTCCACAGCATCTGCATAGAGAGAAACAGAGTTCAATTTTGAGTCTGATATGACTCTTCTTCAGGACCACTAGTGGCTGCCGAGTGCCCGCCGCTCCGGATTCACCGTCCTTGTCCACTTATACAAATCCTTTCCTATCATTCCTCAACCTATGCCTACAACCGCCTGTACTGAAAGTCTCAAATAGGCTGAAGTCATACATTGACGAATCAGGACTACATTTATTTCATTGAGCTGAACCCAAATTCTGAGTGTGACTCTGTGCAAGATATTAGTTATTTTTCGAGTTTATATTAAGAAGAACTTTAATGTTAATTATTACCTTATTTCTTTTTTTTCTACTTATTCTATTAAGACTATGCTTAACTTTTTAAACTTTATTTCTTTTGCTACTTTACACTTGGGCTTTTTGTACCTAGGTACCTTTGTACTTAATTTGGCGCCTTGCGTGGCGATGTTATTCCCTTTTCACTGTACTCCTGTACTTCTGCACTTAAGGACATGTGACAATAAAATCTAAAATCTAAATCTAAAGATACATTAAGATCAATATTTGATACACGTCATCCCTACTGCTGAGCAGTGGCATGTAATTTAATTATATTTTTGCTTGTTTAATGGACTGTAGGTGCAAGCCGAGAAACCAGGTCATACAAACTTAGAAATTGTTTCGGTCTCAGAGGATGAGCTGCCGACAATCGAACTCCCCCACATCACGCAAAGAATCCCCAACATACTTGAAGCAAAGATATTGCCAGTTGAGGCAGGTAATGAGCGTGTTCTTCTGTCTTTGTTCATATGACTTTTAGCTTGACTTTTGGCATTCATTTCAGAAGGTTATATTGCAGAATCAACATATAAAGGGTATGGTTGCATCAAGTTGTTCACCTCACACAACATACTGAGACATGAACAATTCATCTTTCAAACAGCACACACATTACCACCTTCAGTAACTGGCCATCTGCCATTGCTTTCACAACCCTCAAATAAACCAACAACCAGCCCCACCAACAGCAGAAGGGTAACAGGTGAACAGGAACAACATTGTGTCCAATTTCAATTCCCCCTCTGAATAGAACGCCATTCTGACTTGGAGAAATAATGGTACTGTCATTGCTTTCATGATTCAGAGGCTTGAGCTAATCCTCTGGGCCACTGGTTCAAATCCCGCCATGGCAACAGATAGAACTTAGCTGCAATAAAGAAATAGAATGTAATGTTCATTTGAGTCACAGTGACCATGAACATATGATTGGTTGATGCCCTTCAAGACTGCTGTCCTCATTGGTCTGGTCCATGTATGACTCCATATCCACAATAAAGTGGTTGTCTCTGAAATGACACAGAAATGTCCAAATGACTTTCAGTTCACAGGAGATAAATATCCCCAACTTCAATGACGGAAGAGCCCAATATATTGGTGCAAAATATAAGGCTGAAGCATTTGTAGTAATCTTCAGCCAGAAATGCCAAGTGGATAAACCATCTCAGCCTCCTCCAATGGTGTCCAGTATCACAGATGCCAGTTTCGGCCAATTTGATTCAATCCACGTGATATCAAAAAATGGTTGGAGACACTGGATACCATAAAGGCTACGGCCCTGACAACACTTGGGCAAAAGTGAAGCCTTGTGCTCCAGAATTTGCCGCTCCCCTAGCCAAGCTGCTCCAGTGCAGTTACAACACTGGTATCTACCCAACAATGTAGAAAATTGCCCAGGTATGTCTTGTACATGAAAAGCAGGACGAATCCAACCTGGCCAATTACTGCCCCATCAGTCTACTCTTAATCATCAATAAAGTGATGGAAGGTGTCATCAACAATGTTATCAAGCAGCACCTGCTCAGCAATAATCTGCTCAGTGATGCCCAGTTTGAGTTCCACCAGGGCCACTCAGCTCCTGGCCTCATTACAGCCTTGGTTCAAACATGGACAAAAGGCTGAATTCCCGAGGTGAGGTGAGAGTGACATCAAGGCAGCATTCGATTGGGTAAGCCATTAAGAAACCCGCGCAAAATCGGAATCGGTGGGTATCAGGGGACAAGCTCCCTATTAGTTGGAGACATACTTGATACATAGGAACATGTAGATGTGGTGCGAATCAAGCAGGCTGCTTTGTCCTGGATGGCGTCAAGCTTCCTGATTGTTGGAGCAGCACCCATCCAGGCAAGTAGAGAGTATTCCATCACATTCCTGACTTGTGCCTTGTAGATGGTGGACAGGCTTTGGGGAGTCAGGAGGTGAGTTACTTGCTGCAACGTTCCTAGCCTTTGACCTGCTCTTGTAGCCACTGTGTTTATGTGGCAAGTCCAGTTGAATTTCTGGTCAATGGTAACCCCCAGGATGTTGATAGTGGGGGATTCAATGATGGTAATACTGTTGAATGTCAAGGGACAGTGGTTAGGTTGTATCTTATTGGTGATGGTCAACTCTCTTTCTTCAAAACTCCAATCAGTTATAACAGGGTAGTGGTTTAACCTGAGGGTCACATGTTTTAAATGAGAGGAGAGGCTGAGAAGGAGAGTCCTTCACATAACTTCAGCTGGTGTAGGAATTGAACTCAAGCTGTTGGCATCACTCCACATTACAAACCAGCCATCCAGCCAACTGACCCATGCAACCCCTTTCACAGCCTGGCTGACCTCCTGGTTAAATCATCACCAGTTGTCTGTCTCTAATGCAAGAGGAGCCCTAGGATCCATTGGGTTATGATCAACTAGGGCTCAATTAGGGACAGCTTTAGAATGTGTGTACACATGCAATAAGCATTGCCTCCAAACTGGCCAAGTACATTTCAATATGAAACATGGGAAGAGGTGTCATGTATTTTAATCCTCCCATTAGGTGGAAGCTGAGCAGGTGGGCAGTCAAAATTCACTGGATTGCTTAGCTACAGGAAAGCCACTCAGGTCCAGTTGTTTCACATAGTGTTTCAATTTGTATGTACCATTTCGGGCTCCAGTATTTCATCAGACTCTTGTGAGGAGGATTAAGAAGGTGAAATTACCTTTCTTAATCATTATTTTTGTGGCCAAGAGACCAGATAGAGTCATAAAGTTATAGAGGTCTACAGCATGGCCCTTTGGTCCAACTTGTCCATGTCCCCCAGTTTTTACAATTTAACTTGGTCTCACTTGCCTGTGTTTAACCAAAAGGTCAGCCAGGCTGTGAAAGGGGTTTCATGGCTTGGCTGGCTGGATGGCTGGTTTGTAATGTGGAGTGATGCTAACAGCTTGAGTTTGATTCCTACACCAGCTTTAGTTACGTGAAGGACTCTCCTCTCATTTAAAACATGTGACCCTCAGGTTAAACCACCACTCTGTTATAACTGATTGGAGTTTTGAAGAAAGAGAGATGACCATACCCCATCCATGTCCCTATCTAAAGTTTCTTAAATGACAAAATTGAACTGGCTTCCACCACTACCTCTAGCAGCCTGTTCGAGACACTCACCACCCTGTGTGTGGAAAAAATGCCCCTCTGGGCATTTTTGTATCTCTCTCCTACCCCGCCTAAACCTATGCCCTCTGGTTTTAGATTCCTCTACCATGGGGAAAAACAGTCAGTTACCTGCTATATCTGGCCTGCTTCCATGTTAAAATGTCTCTGATCAAAGGTAAAGTGAAAAACCCAATCACAAACAAATCCTTTCCATCTCAATTATTTGGATATAATTAGTAGGTAAGGGTAAATAATGCAAGAGATGCATCTGATTCCAGAGTTAAAGGTGGTAATCAAATAAAACGATTGCTTAAAAGTCTTCTTTCTAAACTTTTCAGGAAACCAGGACATAACCTCTTCAAAGTGCCATATTCTGACATCAAAGAAGTTTCTGATTTTGGTAGCAGTGGGTCTAATTGGTGCAGTTTTAATTACAATTGCCGTTTCTGTAGGCGGTGAGTATAAATTGTACTGTTCAGTTTTTGAGCTGTTCACTTTTCCTGCTTTCTTCAGAATTGAAAATGTGCTTTTTTTCTTCTCATTTTGAGGGTTTTGATCCTCTTCATATTAGGGGTTTGAAGCTGGAGGTGGGCTGGTGAGAGAATTGTCTTACAATACTATCTGTGCATGAAGTCATTGCAATAATGCGTGTAATTATTCTGTTAACTGCTTGAGTGAGATGGCTAAGGGCATTTTGTTTATCTAGCTCAGTGAACTCTAAATCACTTAAAACAGTAAAGCATGTCAAAAGTTATGAAGCAAGCGTAACAGCAACTCATGGATTTCTGTGAGTGCAACTTGTAAATCTGTAGGAGAATAAGTGGCAGGCAGAGTCGCAATATTGTATCCATACAACACATCGAGTCCTGAAAGATGAATTCTCTTAAAGGCAAGAAACACGTACAACACACTGTGCTATTTTTCATTTGAGATGTTAAACCAAAGCCCAATTTGTCCTCTCAAATCACCATAAAATATACCTTGATAGACAATGAATTATGAAATATAAAAAATTACTTGAGTCTAACTGGACTGCAGTGGATCAAGAAGTTGGATTGCTACCACTTTTGCAAGGCAGATAGGGATGACCAATAAATACTGCCAAGACTGTGATGCCCTCATCTCATAAATAAATAATAAAAGTAGCTGGCAGAACAGTTAATTTAAATTTTCAGTGGTGTTTTGGATAATACTTTCCCCCCAAAGAACAGCATCAAACAGATTACCACATTCCCGTTGTAGAAAGTTACTGTGTGCAAATTGGTTGTCATTTTTCTAATTTTACAATAGTAATTGCACTTCACAGAAGATTATGTTGTCTGAGAAACTTTTTGGCATGTCCTGTGAGTACGAAAGGAACCATATAAACGCTAGTTCTTTCTTCACTTTGAAAGACAGATGGCGGCTGAATCTTGAGCAGGAACCTCTAAATCATTCCATTGTACCTTGGGCAGGACGTCTATGGGGACATCTTCATCACTTCTCATGGGTTTGCACTAATCTTGTGCCAAAGTCAGAGCCGGTAGTCCAGAAAACCACTGTGCAAAGTCAAGCCTGAATTTCCTCAGCAAAGTAAATAGCTGTTGCCTTGTTTGTGGCACTGCCTACTCAGACTGGTCACTTGTTCCCTAACTATCTCTCATTGCAGCCATGTGTAATTTGCTGGGAGCTGTGTGACAATTGCTAGGTTGGAAGTATAGGCTCATTAAGCCCCCCTTTGTGGACTCCAGATGGCGTCTCCTCTACATATGTGAATCAAGATTTTATTTTTAAATATCACCACACAAATACGCTTCTCTCTGTGAAATCCATTTGGATGTTTCCTTCGACACTGAAGATGACGTCTGATTGAAAGCTTTATTTATTCCTGATAATAAGCATGGGGCTGGATGAACACAGCAGGTCAAGCAGCATCATAGGAGCAGGAAAACTTGACGTTTCGGGCCTAAACCCTTCATCAGAAATGGGGGAGGGGAAGAGGGATCTGAAATAAATAGGGAGAGAGGGGGAGGCGGATAGAGGATGGATAGAGGAGAGGATAGGTGGAGAGGAGACAGACAAATCGAAGAGGCGGGGATGGAGCCAGTAAAGGTGAGTGTAGGTGGGGGGGTAGGGAGGAGATAGGTCAGTCCAGGGAGGACAGACAGGTCAAGGGGGCGGGATGATGTTAGTAGATAGGAGATGGGGGTGTGGCTTGAGGTGGGAGGAGTGGATAGGTGAGAGGAAAAACAGGTTAGGGAGGTGGAGATGAGCTGGGCTGGTTTTGGGATGCAGTTGGGGGAGGGGAGATTTTGAAGCTTGTGAAATCCACATTGATGCCATTGGGCTGCAAGGTTCCCAGGCTGAATATGAGTTGCTGTTCCTGCAGCCTTCTGGTGGCATCACTGTGGCATTGCAGGAGGCCCAGGATGGACATGTCATCTGAGGAATGGGAGGGGGAGTTGAAATGGTTCGCGACTGGGAGGTGCAGTTGTTTGTTGCGAACTGAGCGCAGGTGTTCTGCAAAGCGGTCCCCAAGCCTCCGCTTGGTTTCCCCGATGTAGAGGAAGCCACAACGGGTACAGCGGATGCAGTATACCACATTGGCAGATATGCAGGTGAACATCTGCTTGATGTGGAAAGTCTTCTTGGGGCCTGGGACTGGGGTAAGGGAGGAGGTGTGGGGGCAGGTGTAGCACTTCCTGCAGTTACAGGGAAAAGTGCCGGGTGTGGTGGGGCTGGAGGGGAGTGTGGAGCGGACAAGGGAGTCGCGGAGGGAGTGTTCCCTCTGGAAGGCAGATAAGGGTGGGGAGGGAAAAATGTCTTTGGTGGTGGGGTCTGATTGCAGATGGCGGAAGTGTTGGAGGATGATGCGTTGGATCCGGAGGTTGGTGGGGTGGTATGTGAGGATGAGGGGGATTCTTTTTTGGTTATTATTGCGGGGACAGGGCGTGAGGGATGAGTTCCGGAAAATGCAGGAGACACGGTCGAGGGCGTTCTCGACCACTGTTGGGGGGAAGTTGCGGTCCTTGAAGAATGAGGACATTTGAGATGTACGGGAGTGGAATGTCTCATCCTGGGAGCAGATGCGGCGGAGGCGAAGGAATTGGGAATAGGGGATGGCATTTTTGCAGGAGGGTGGGTGGGAGGAGGTGTATTCCAGGTAGCTATGGGAGTCAGTGAGCTTGAAATGGACATTGGTTTCTAGGTGGTTGCCCGAGATGGAGACAGAGAGGTCCAGGAAGGAGAGAGAAGTGTTGGAGATGGTCCAGGTGAACTTCAGGTTGGAGTGGAAGGTGTTGGTGAAGTGGATGAACTGTTCGAGCTACTCGTGGGAGCACGAGGCGGCGCCGATGCAGTCATCAATGTAACGGAGGAAGAGGTGGGGTTTAGGGCCAGTGTAGGTACAGAAGAGGGATTGTTCCACGTAACCTACAAAGAGGCAGGCATAGCTTGGGCCCATGCGGGTACCCATGGCCACCCCCTTTGTCTGTAGGAAGTGGGAGAAATTGAAAGAAAAGTTGTTGAGGGTGAGGACGAGTTCGGCTAAGCGGATGAGGGTGTCGGTGGAGGGGGATTGGTCAGTTCTGCGGGACAGGAAGAAGCGGAGGGCCTTTAGGCCATCAGCATGGGGAATACAGGTGTATAGGGACTGGACGTCCATAGTAAAAATGAGGTGTTGGGGACCGGGGAATTGGAAGTTCTGGGGGAGGTGGAGGACGTGGGTGGTGTCACGGACGTAGGTAGGGAGTTCCTGGACCAAGGGGGAAAAATGGAGTCTAGGTAGGTGGAGATGAATTCGGTGGGGCAGGAGCAGGCGGAGACAATGGGTCGACCAGGGCATTCAGGTTTGTGGATTTTGGGGAGGAGATAGAAGCGGGCGATGCGGGGTTGGGGAACGATGAGGTTGGAGGCGGTGGGTGGGAGGTCACCTGAGGTGATGAGGTTGTGGATGGTTTGGGAGATGATGGTTTGGTGCTCGGGGGTGAGGTCATGATCCAGGGGGCGGTAGGAGAAGGTGTCAGAGATTTGGCGCCTGGCCTCAGCAATGTAGAGGTCAGTGCGCCATACTACGACTGCCCCTCCCTTGTCCGCGGGTTTTGTGGGATTGGAGCGGAGGGAGCGGAGGGCTGCACGTTCTGCGGGGGAGAGGTTGGAGTGTTTGAGAGGGATAGAGAGGTTGAGGCGATTGATGTCTTGACGGCAGTTGGGGATGAAGAGGTCGAGGGAGGGTAGGAGGCCTTGGGGTGGTGTCCAGGAGGAGGGCTTGTGTTGGAGGTGGGAGAAGGGGTCAGTAGAGGGAGGGTTAGATTCGCGGTTGGAGAAGTAAGCGTGGAGGCGGAGGTGGCGGAAAAACTGCTCAATATCCAAGCTGTATGGGTTTACATTGACGCAGGCAATTGCACTGTTACATTGAATTTTGCAGCAGAAGACTCAGGCAATTCTGTCCATCATGTTGTGGGAGGGAAAGGAAAAACCAGTAACTTGGAAATGACATAACTGATTTGAACTCATCTTGAATAGCTGAAAATAGACTTGTTCAGAGTAGCGCTATCATTCCCAAATTTTAATGGGTTTTTAACTGATTTTTCCTTCTGGGATGGAAGTGGGAATGGGGACAAAATTACCTCAGAACAGACATGAGTAAAATAATGAAGGAAATAGGTGGTGCTCATTTAAATAAGATGTCTCAGTAGTTTATTATACTAGTTGTCATGAAGCATTACTCTTCATAGAGAGTTAGCACTTTCTGGGTCAGTTACCAAAATAATGCAGACAGTAGAGATTTCCTGTAATCCTTCAATAGGGAAATGCACAGTTTCAGAGGCTGCTCATGCAAATATTTAGCTCTTCCCTCAAAATCATTCCTCAAAACAGTTGACACTGTGATCCAACTCTTCATTCAGATTCATAGGCTTTATCAACTCACTTGATGAGTCAGGTTTCGTCACAGACTCAATGTTTACCATGGGCTTTGAGCAGCCCAGTGTAAAGGTGAAGCTGTGTGGATGGCTCCATAAAGCAGAGTCAACCCCAATTAGACAGACAATTAGACAGATACTTTGAAGCTTCAAGAGTCCCACTAGGAGGCATTACTGAAGGAGTAAAGGACTTTTGCAGATGACACAGAGAGTGGAAGAGGTGTGGATATGAGGAGGATTGTCAAAGGATACAACAGGATATAGAGGGACTGGAGACGTCAGCAGGAAAATGGCAGATGCAGATAATCCAGACAAATGTGAATTGATACATTTTGGAAGGTCTAATGCAGGAGGAACGTATACAGTAAATGGTAGGATCCTGAGAAGCATCAACATATGGAGAGAACTAAGCATACAGATCCACAGTTCCCTAAAAGTGACTGCACAAGTGGGTAAGGCAGTCACAAAGCCATATGGCATGCTTACCTTTATCGGTCAGGGCATATATAACTTTAGTAAGGCCACAGTTCTGTTCACCACTCTACCAAAAGAATGTGGAGATTTTAGAAATGGTACAGAAAAGGTTATAACTCAGTCAGAGATAGTAAGAACTGCTGATTTTGGAGTCTGAGATAATATAGTGTGGGGCTGGAGGAACACAGCAAAAATCAGAAAAGGTTTACCAGGATGGGACATCAGCCTTTCTGCTCCTCTGATGCTGCCTGGCCTTGCTGTGTTCCTCCAGCTCCACACTTTGTTACCAGGATGTTGCCTGGTTTGGAGAGTATTAACTATGAGGAGAGATTGGACAAACTTGATTTGTTTTCACTTGAATGTCAGACGCTGAGGGGTGACCTGATAGAAATTTATGAAATTATGAGAGACATGGATAGAATGGATCATCAAAGTCTTTCACCCAGGGTAGAATGTCAATTACTAGGGGGAACAGAAGTTTAAGGTAAAGGGGGGATAAGTTTAAAGGAGGTGCGAGAAGCAAGTTTTTTTACATAGAGTGTGGTAAGTGCCTGGAATGTGCTCCCAGAGGAGGTGGTGGAAACAGATACGACAGCAATGTTTAAGAGGAATCTTGACCGATATATGAATAGGCAGAGAAGAGAGGGATACAGACCTCATAGAGGCAGAAGGTTTTCAGCTCAGAAAGGTGTCACATGTCAAAGCCCGAGTGAACCTGTTCCTGTGTTGTACTGTTCTTTGACCTCCAGGGCAAACCAGAGACCATCTCAAATCAGAGCCCATCTCAAACCAGAGACCATCTCTTAGGGGCAAACACTGGAATTAAATGGCTCTAGGGAGCCTATGAGGTATGGAACATTGGGCTCTGAAGGACAACCCCGTCTCCTCCTTCTCCTCAGCCTCTTTGTTGACCGCAGAAGGGCAGTTCCCTCCACAAGGCTAGAGGGCACGTCATGGGAAGGAGGGGTGGATGCAGAGATTGAAGAACAGGTTAAAGGGAGATAATGTGAATGGTTTGGAATTGTCCATAAACAAACAAGTTGTGTCCTCATTACATTTGGAAAGTATGGGTAGAAAGTAGTTACTTGTTCACCAAAAGAAAGATTACAAAATTAACTCTAACCTGAATATACATTTTTCTGTAGTAACTTTAAAAAAGTCTACCCTCACAATACTAATTATATCTCATGAGGTTGCGAGGGAAAGCTTAGTAAAGTTTACAGTGTAAAGAGGCAAACTAACATGATACGGAGTCTGGAAACTTCAAAAGAATTTAACCTCCTGTCTCTTGTATATATTTTACAGTTCACAGAATGGTAATTAAACCCCAGTGGTTTCAACAGTGTGTCTTTAAAGAAGTAATAATAAATGAGAAATCAGGTGAAAAAAATTATACACTCCCACAGGACAGAATCATGCCATTCACTTCATCTCTTTAGCAGGTTTATCTAGCTCTTTCCCTCAAGTCCTGTGATTGTTTTTCTCCTTTGCAAACTTTTATCCAATTCCATGCTAAGCATTATTGTTGATTTGTTTTGATCATCCAGTCAGACAGTGCACTCTGAGTCACAGCAAATCACTGTTTAAAAATAAACTTCTCCATTCTTTTAATCGTCACCATAGAGTTGTGTCTATTAGTCATGGAGCTTTCTGCTACTTTAAGCAATTCCCCCGTATTTATCAAAAGCCTTAATTACTTTGAACATCTTTATCACTCAACCTCTTTAACGTTCTCTGCACAAAAGAACAAAATGAAAACACAACTTTCCAGCCTCTCTGCTTATTCATCCACTTTGCACCTTTGTTCAGGCATCTTTTCCAAAGTGTGGCACGCACGATTGATCACAATTCTCTAGTTGGGTTGCTCCATAATGGATTAGAACAGCTTAAAATAAACACAGAGGATGCTTGAGAAACTCAGCAGGTCTGGCAGCTTCTGCAGAGAGAGAAACATGTTTAATGCTTTGAGTCTAATATGAATCTTCTTCAGAACCCAGCTACAGAAAAACTTAATTGCCTTAGTACTCTTTGTTCTATTTGCAAAGATTAGAATCCCGTGTAGCTTTCTCATAGTTTTCCAAGCACCCATTGTAACATTCCTGGACTAGCAATCCAGAAACTTAGGTCAATGTTCAGGGGACATGGGTTCAAATCTCACAGTGGAAAATGGAGAAGTTTGATGTCAATAAAATCTAGAATAAACAGTTGGTCTAATATGGCCTTTGTAACCATTGTCCACTGTCCGCTATCATAGAAACCTATCTGGTTCACTAATGCTCTTTGGGGAAGGAATCTGCCATTCTTACCTGGTCTCCCAGAGGGAAAAACCAACTTTTTTAAAAAAACAGCAATATGTAGAAATGAATGTATTGGTGATACTGGAGCACTGTCCTGAAGTATACAAAACATGTTAGATCCAAATGTGTCATTGGCAAGTTTTACTGTTTTGGTCTTCTGCTCGGTATAAATATGAGTGCAGATCCTCTGTATGGATGGGGATTGGGGATCAAGGAAGATTGGGCTAAATCATAGATATTAATTAGATTGCCATGTTCATCTGTGATCAGCTAAAATTACATTATTAGAAACAAATTGTTAATTTTGGTTTAAGTTGTAAACTTGGTGTGAAGGATCAGTTATTTGTAAATGCTGGTTAGGAACAACTGAGCAATTTTGAGGATCATCAAATGTTTTAATCTCACTGTGTTGCAAATCCAGTGTTAGCAAGTCTGATTTGGTTTGGCTTACTATCCATGAGTCACAAAAGTATTGATTGTGGCCTGAACAAGGAGATGACTGGTTCCCATTCTTCTTTACCTGATGCAATAACCATGTTTAGAAGATATCAGTTCTTAGAGTATCCCAGTCACACGATCACGCTTGTGGGTCTCAGACATAGATTCACTTAACAACCTGCTGGATTGCCTGGCCTTTCGAATCTTTTTATCTTAACCTATCAGTCAATATATTGAGAAAATCACAACATCAAAGACAGTTTCTTATCTGCCCCATGGTGTTTACACCGCAGAATGACAGTGTAATTTAACCCAACATTCATGTTCCATCCATCCTTGTCAGGGAATGATTATGGCTCGTAGTTGCAGGCAGATTGTGACATTGTTCAATTGTTAATGATTCCAAATCAATCTTGAGACCGGATTTCAGCAAATACGCTCCTTCAATGTAGTGAGGTATATTGTTTCTTGTCCTTCAATTTGTAACTGTTCTCAACATAATTAGGGATTGTCAATAAATGTTGGCCTTGTCAGTGATGCCCACATCCCACCTGTGAAAAGAAGTTTGAAGAATGAGAAGTGATCTCTTGAAACATACACATTTCTGAGAGGGCTTGACAGGGTCATTACTGAAAGCTTGTTTCTGCCTGGCTCAGGAATCTAGAATGTGGGGCACAGACTCAAGACAAGGGTGAAAACTTGGGACTGAAACAAAAGTAAATTTATTGATTCAAAAGGTTGGGAACTGTTGGAATTCTCTGCCCTCGAGCATCATGAATGTTGTGCACTTCACATTTAGGTAGATTGATTTTTAACATCCTCCTCTGCGATTTGCAGAGAAGGTGGAAGAGTACAAATAAAGCCAAAGATCAATCATGATTATATTGAATGGTATTACAGGTTTGGGAGCTGAATGGTCTTTTCCTCCTTCGACTTCTTAAGTTCTTACGGTACAAACGGTAAGAAATTAATGAACTTGACATCGTGCTCGCAGGAAGATAACACTTTTTTCGAATAAAGTTCTTCAATCCTGGAGACA
>JAHRHZ010000060.1:363982-390336 GCA_024137785.1 Ginglymostoma cirratum | reverse complement strand
TATGATGCTGCTTGACCTGCTGTGTTCATCCAGCCCCATGCTTGTTATCTCGGATTCTCCAGCATCTGCAGTACCTTTTATCTCAGAAAAGGATCAGCTTCCCTTTTAAACACACCATTTCATTTTACATTGCACTGAAATGGTAATTGCTGCAGACTTAATGTGAATAGCTATCAGCTGAACTGAAAATGTTGTACATATCTAAACAAATCATGCAACGTTATCTGGATTTGAATTGAAGCACCTAGCTTCTCCCTCAAGCTAAAATAAACTGTCTTCTTACATTATCATGTAAATATGATCTAAATCAAAGCTTTCATGGGGAGAAAGTGCTGAGAGCAAAACCAGTTTAATCAACGTGTAGGTATGAAGATCAACCCAACCTTTATTTAAAGCTTATTCTTTACTCTAAGACATCAACTGATATGAGTCTAGAATAATCATATCACTCATTGAAATTCTTGCAGTTACACATAGTTGCATTGGAAAGTTCCACTGCCATACATCCTCCTCTTGTATATGGTATACAGCTCGGTGTGATGGTACTAAGGACTGCCCGTCTGGAGAAGATGAGCTGGGATGTGGTAAAGTAACAGATTAATTTCTCTAAATGCTCTTTTCCTTAATGTGCCAAATTTCGAAGAAGGAATAATAGTGTGTTAATGCACAGATCAGCTGGTAGATTTGCAAGACTGGAAGCTACTAATCTCCACCTCCTCGGGGGCAACAGGCAATAAACACTGCCCACACCAGTGATGCCCACATTCCATGAATGAATAAAAATAATCAGGAAATAACTCAATGATGTGAACTATGTAGTCAGAAGAAAGAATCAGAGCATGTCATGTTAACATGTTAAAAAGTGTTGTTGGACAGAGACACCGAGGAGTTCATGCACATAGTTCTTCGCAAGTTGCATCGCAGGTAGACAGCGTGGCTAAGAAGTTGGTTAGCACGCTTGCCTTCATTGCTCAGACCACTGGGCATGGGAGTTGGAATGCGATTTTGAGGTTGTAATTAATGTTGGTGAGGCCACTTTTGGAGTACTGTGTACAGTTCTGGCCACCATACCAAAGGAAGGATATTATTAAATTGAAATGATTTACATAGAAGTTTCCCGGACTGGAGAGTTTGAGTTATAAGGAGATTCACTAAGTTGATTCCAGAAATGACAGAGTTGGTTTATGAGGAGAGGCTGAATAGACTGGGGTTATATTCATTGGAATTAAGAAGAATGAAGGAGGATCTTATAGAAACATTATGAAGGGAATAGATAAGATAGCAGCAGGGAGTTTGTTTCCACTGGCTGGTGAAACTAGAACAAAAGGGCATAGCCTCAAAATTAGGAGGACCAGATTTAGGACTGAATTGAGAAGGAACTTCTTCACCCAAAGAGTTGTGAATCTGTGGAATTCCCTGCCCAGTGAAGGAGTTGAGGCTTCCTCATTGAATGTTTTTAAAGCTAAGACAAATAATTTTTTGAATAGTAAATGAATTAAGGGTTATGGCGAGAGGGTAGCTAAGTGGTACTAAGGCTATGAAAAAGTCAACCATGATCTTATGGAATGGGGGAACTGGATTGAAGGGTCAGATGGCCTACCCCTCCTCCCGGCACTTAAGTTCTTATGGAGATGCTGGAACATTTTTCACTAAAACATAGGAGTTCGAGGTGTGACCTCATAGAGGTTTATTAAATCGTGAGAAGCATAGGTAAGGTGAATGGTAAATGTCTTTTCCCTAAGGTTGGGGAGTTCAAAACTAGAGGGCATATTTTTAAGGTGACAGGAAAAAGATTTAAAAAACACCTGTGCGGCAACATTTTCACAAGAGAGGGTGGTTCATATGTGGAATGAACTGCCAGACGAAGTGATAGGTGCAGGTACAATTGCCACTTTTAAAAGACATTTGGAGAGGTTCATGAATAGAAATGGTTTAGAATGATATGGACCAAAGATCTGAACATCTAAAGTGCGGAAAGAGGCCATTCAGCCCATCACATCTGCACCAACCCTCCAAAAAGCATCCAATACAGAACCAGCCCCTGCACCATATCCCCACATTCCCCATGGCTAACTCACCTCACTTGCACATCCCTGGACACTATATTGCAATTTAGCATGGCCAATCCACCTAACCTGCACATGTTCGGACTGTGGGATGAAACCCATGCTGACATGGAGAGAATGCGCAAACTCCACACACACAGCCGCCCGGGTTTGGAATTGAACCTGGGTCCCTGGTGCTGTGAGCCACATTGTTACCCACATTTGACCCAATGAACTTTTGTGTCTTTTTCAGTGGGGGATATTACTACTAGAGAATGGAACATGCTTGCAATTTAAACAATGAGTGAGCCCACTCACACGATAAACAAGCTACAGACCCTCAGGATCCTCATACACCTGCTTAGCTTGAAGACCTTTGCAGGAGAACAGCTCCTGTTGATTGCTTACACTGTCAGTTTAAGGTGCGGGATAGGGGTAGGGGAATAATGAAGGTGTATGTGGCTCAACTGTAACCCTGCCCTCCTTTTCTTCTCTTTGCTTGGCTTTGTCAGTGCGAGTCAGTGGGAAGAATTCAGTGGTACAAATATACACTGGTGGTACCTGGAGAACCGTGTGCTGGGATGGATGGAATGCTGTGCATGGAACAGCTGCTTGTAAGCAACTCGGATACAGCAGGTAAATTCAAGCCAATTCATTCCTTTACACTTATGACCTTCACCTAGTTTCATCTCCTGAGGACCACTATACTCTTGACCATTGTGGCATCAGAGTTTCCATCACTCTGATCAGTCCTGTCCCACCCAGGAAGAGATCCCAAGGGATCATTTCAAAGATAATCTTGGTCAGAATTTATCCTTAAACCATCATTATTGAAGTAAATGATCTCATTGCTGTTCGAATTGTTTCCCTAAACCAACCTTTTTCGTAGCATCATAACATGCCTCTGGAGCAATTGGGGCTTGAATCAATATCTCTTGGCTTAGAGGCAGGGGCACTACCACAAGAGAGCCCACTGCTTGTTGGAACTTGTGTTATCAAATCACATTTAATACAACAGTGAACAGGACTGAATTGGCTGTGAAACATTTTGAGCAGGTGAAGTGAAAGTTGTGACAGCGTATTTTCCATTGTTTCCCCTGCCAGGGCAACATTCTCCGTGTATCTTTAGTTTTAATAGTTTTGAGAGACCTGACAATGAGAGCTAGGTGCAATTCAATTAAATCCCTATAGTGTGGAAACAGACCATTTGATGCCATAAGTTCGTACTGCCTCTCTGAAGAGCATCCCACCCAGACTCACCCACCCCCTTACCCTGTCCCTGCATTTCCTGTGGCTAACGCACCTAACCTACACATCCCTGAACACTATGGGCAATTTAGCATGGCCAATTCACCTAACCTGCACATCTTTGGACTGTGGGAGGAAACCGGAGCACCCAGAGGAAACCCACGCAGACACGAGGAGAACGTTCAAACTCCACACAGCCCGAGACCAGAATTGAACCCAGGTCCCTGGCGCTGTGAGGCAACAGTGCTAACCACTGAGCCACCGTGCTACTATAAGTGAAGTCCTGACAGATCAAAACAATCTCATAATTGTTCAATTTATCAGCCAATGGGGGTATCTGTGATTTTGGTTAATGCAGGATATATTAGATCCATAGCCCATGTGTACCTCTTCCAATTATTATTTGTCAAAGTATAACCTCGCCTGTTACGCTACTATCCATCATCATCATCATGATCCCCAAAAACTTCAAATGGGCTAGCAATTAGGAAGCGGGAATCCAATTTAATTCTCCCCTTCCCTACATAAGGGATGATGAGACCACTGTACAGTTTCAAGTACCATTGCTGATTAGCTTAGATGAGTTCTCCCGGTCTGTACACCTCAGCATTACAGCCGAGAAAGACCAAACAATGTTCATTAAATTATTTTCTCATTTGCTGTTGCTGAGTGTTGTTGGCAAGACCAGCATTTATTCCCATGTCTAATTGCCCACAAGTTACACATATTGAAGAATAGCTGGAAAAGCCACAAGGAAAGATTAGAAAGGCTTCGGGCTGTTTTCCTCAGAACAGAAGAAGTCGAGGGCTGATTTAATCGAGGTGTACAAAATAATGTGGAGCCTGGATAGAGTGGACAAGGAAGGCCTGTTCTCCCCAGCAGAGAACTCAGTTACCAAGAGGGACAGATTTAATCTGATTGGTAGGATTATAGGGGACATGAGGAAAACCTTTATCAGCCAGAAGTTGTTGTGTCAAGAATTCACTACCCGCTTTGCTGGTGGAGGCAGAAACTATCAATTCATTTGAAAGGCACCTGGACCTGCACCTCAAGTGTTGTAACCTATATGGCTATGGACTAGGGTCTGGGAGATCAGATTAGAATGGGTGGCCAGTTTTATTTTTGTGTTTTGCTTGTTGTAGATACAATGGGCTGAAAGACATCTTTCTGTGTCATAATCTTTTGAAAACTGTATAGGTCCATGGAGCTGAGTATGTGACACAGGCAAGCACACATAAAAGATTCACTGGAAGAAATACTATTAAAAAAAAAATCGCAGCAGATGCCTTAAAATATCAAGTAATTGTCAACATGTAGCTTGTATCAGTTTAAAGACTCCTCAAAAAGGCTGGGACATCCAAGTAATTGAAACTATCAGGATTAATGTTGGTGCATTATTGCTGTCTAAGGGATACTTAGGAGTTTAATTAGAGTAAAGATTTAGGTCAACCATGATCTAATTGGATTCAGAGCAGATTCAAAGAATTTAGCATTCTCATTTTTTTTCTATCAAAATCCAGAAAAGTATTAGCCAGCAATCAATTGTATGTGCAATTGTTCCAGTAGCCAATATTCAGGGACCGTGCTGGAGAGTCATGGCCATGTAAACTACAATACCAACCTGGGAAGTCTCCAAGTTAGATGGCTTGGCATGTAAAAATTCGAAACAAAGAGCTTGTTTTTAAAATGAACCAGCCTGTTCAGGGATGGTGGGACACACCTATGGCACAGTTAGACAGGCCTTTTGGCTCAGAGGCAGGGACACTATCACAGTGCCACAACAGCCCTAAAGGCAAAGAGCTTTTTTCATCTTCTTCTCCTCAGAGATGCTATTCCACTCAACTGAGCGATCTTCCCATCATCAAAATCACTGTGATTTTTGTTTGCTTTTTCTCAACTAGCAACCCATGTAACCAACTGAATATTTACAAACAAGCCCTTTATGGGCAATGTAAACCAACAAAGGGTGAGAGGATAACGAAGATGTGATTATTTCAAACTAGAATAGACAACCGGAACTTAGAATGCCATGGTCTTCACTTTTGGTGACTTGCATTGCCAACAATGGGCTCTGCACGTCTATACTGAATTGGCTACATAATTTTTTTTACTGGTGGTGGTTATTAGCTTTTAAAAAGTGCAGAGCACATGGTAGAAAGGGGAAGTGATTGATGAATGGCCAAATTCATTCAGAAGCTGGAACTTCACAGCCTCTGATGTCTGATAGCAGGAACGTCCCAAAGTCTGCCCACCATCAATAAGGCGCAGGAGTGTGATGGAATACTCTCCACTTGCCTGGATGAGTGCATCTCCAACAACACTGAAGAAGCTTAACACCATCCAGGACAAAGCAGCCCACTTGATTGGCACCATATCCACAAGTATCCACTCCCTCCCATCGACACTCAGTCGCAGCAGTGTGTGCTATCTACAAGATGCCCTGCAGCAATTCACCAAAGATCCCCAGACTGCACCTTCCAAACCCACGATCACTTCCATCTAGAAGTACATGGGCAGCAGACATGAGGGAGCACCACCACCTGCAAGTTCCCCTTTAGGCCACACACCATCCTGACTTGGAAATGTATCACCATTCCTTCACTGTTGCTGGGTCAAAATCCTAGAATTCCCTCCCTAAGAGAATTGTGGGTCAACCCACTGCAGGTAGACTGCAGCAGCTCAAGAAGGCAGCTCACCACCACCTTCCAAAGGGCAAGAAGAGATGGACAATGAATGCTGGCACAGCCAGTGGCACCCACATCCCACAAATGAATAAAACAAAAATTAGACGCAATAAATCACATACCGGGTACACACTGCGCAGAATTACCAGGACCAGACCGACTTTACAGACTTGGGAGAGGAAGCCAGTGGGAAGAGAACATCTTGTCCCTAATCAGTCTGGATTTTGCTTTCTTTCACCTCTCTCTGAGGAGGTCACACGGTTTTGACTGTAGTGGAGAGTCAAAGGCTCTGTAACTTCTCCAATCAGACTCCCAAATGTCAAGGCATTTCTGGAACTCAGAATTTCAGGGTCAGGAATGATGCTTGATCGTCTGAATAATGTGCATGTGACTTGGAAATCATCGTGGACATGAATTTTTATTTTAAACAAAAAAATGTCGTTAAGATGTTAGAAAGTAGCAATCTAACTTGTTTTGCTTATTCAAATACCGCATCTTACACGTTCCGCTCCTAAAGCACTGTAATTAAATGATGCTTCATGTAATTTGAGTCTGTTCAAATGATTTCCTGATGTTTCTAAACAGTGAGGTTACAGTGTGCTGTCACACACAAAGTACTCCAATTTCGTGGGACACCCAGGGTGTAGCAGCATGTCTATCACTGTCCCAGTTCATTCCTCTATTAGTACAAGCAATAAACTTGGGAAGTTCCCTGGATTTGTCCTAATTCATCATGTGATCGATCACTTGTTTAAGATAAACCCTCCAAAGCTGCTTCTTAATGTAGTATATTTCTTATATAGCAGTTGGATGGTGGTAGAGTGTTTTCGACTTTGTCTTTGGAAGCAGTGGAATCTTTTCTTTGTATCTCTGCTTTGTGTTCACAGTTACATAAACTCTACGGAACTTCCCATTGCATCCATTGAGGAGAAACTGAAGCTCAATTTTGTGGAAGTAAATTTTAGCCAGCACAGAATCCACAGCCCCAGGATACAAATAGTGCTCCCACTGAGGTATCCATAACATTAAGACCTTGTAGTTCAACTGTGTTTTAATTGCTCTGACTTGGTGTGGCAAGTCTACTCATTTTAACAAAAATTATAAGAACTGCGGATACTAGAAATCAGAAACAAAAACAGAAATTGTTGGCAAATCTCAGCAGGTCTGGCAGCATCTGTGGAGAGAAAGCAGGGTCTCATGACCCTTCTTCAGACCTGATGGTAGCGAGGAAGAGGTTGGCATTTATTCAGTGGATGGAGTGGAGTGAGTAGAGTAGATGATAGATGGAGATAGAGCTCAAAGAGGAAGAAAAACAGTTGGACAGACAAAGGACTGGGGAGAAGTCAGTCTAGGAGAATGAATCACTGTTAATGGGGACCATTAGAAGCGGACTGTGTATTGTGTAGTAGCCCATATGATGACAAGGTGTGGTGTGTGGGGCTTGGGGGCAGGGCATGGGAGAAAATGCTCGCGCTTTCAACTTGTTGACCTCGATATCGAGTCCAGGGGCTGTAGAGTTCCAAAGTGGAAAACAAGGTGCTATTGTTCCAGTTGGTGCTGAGATTCACTAGAGCACTGCAGCAAGCCTGAGACAGAGATGTTGGTCTTGGAATCATTCCCCCATTCCCACTGGGTAAGAATCCTGGAATTCCCTCCCTAAGGACATCATGGGTCAACTCACAGCAGGTGGACTGCAGAGTTCAAAAAGTGCACCTTCTCGAGGGCAACCAGCAATGGGTAATAAATGCTGGCCCAGCCAGTAATGCCCACATCCCACATAAATGAACAAATGAAAAAACAAGAACTCAGTGCTGTGTTGAAGTGGCAGACAACTGGAAGCTCAGGGTCTTTTTTGTGGACAGAGCGGGAGTGTTCTACAAAGCCACCATCCAGTCTGCGCTCTGTTTCCCCATTAAGGGGAGACCACATGGTGACCATTCATTTCAACTTCAGTGACCTGCCCAGGCACAAGCAGTTGTAATTATCATGAAGATAGAAAGTTTGCAGTTCAATTATCTATTTAATATCTGGTGGCATTCCTGTTTGTCAGACATGGCCGTAATGCTTTATTCTACTCATTGCCTTTTGCTTTAGCATGGAGTCTGTGGCTTTAGCGGTAATGTCACTGAACTGTAATCCAGAACACCAGGTCAGTGTTTTGCAGACATGGGTCCGAATCCTACCATGGCAGATGGTGAAATTTGAATTCAATAAAAACCTGTGCCAATGGAGACCACGTAACCAAAGTTGACTGTTGTTTAAAAAACATCTCAGATTCTTCCAGTAGTCCCCAGCATTACAGACACCAGTCTTCAGGCAATTCGATTCACTCCATGTGATATCAAGAAACGATTGGAGACACTGGATACTGCAAAGACTACGGGCCCTAACAACATTCTGGCAATAATACTGAAGACCTGTGCTCCAGAACTTGCCGCTCCCCTGGCCAAGCTGTTCCAGTACAGTTACAACACTGGCATCTAGCCAACAATGTGGAAAATTACCCAGGTATGTCCTGTACACAAAAGGCAGGACAAATCCAACCTGGCCAATTACCGCCCCATCAGTCTACACTCGATCATCAATAAAGTGATGGAAGGTGTCATCAACAATGTTATCAAGCAGCACCTGCTCAGCAATAACCTGCTCAGTGATGCCCAGTTTGGGTTCCGACAGGACCACTCAGCTCCTGACCTCATTACAGCCTTGGTTCAAATATGGACAAAAGAGCTGAATTCCAGAGGTGAGGTGAGACTGAAAGCATGTGATATCAAGGCTGCATGAGTGTGGCATTAAGGACCCCTGGCAAAAACTGGAAGCAATGGGCATCGGGGGGAAACTCTTCGGCATTTGGAGTGATACATAGGAAGACGGTCATGGTTGTTGGAAGTCAATCATCTCAGCTCCAGGGCATTTCTGCAGGAAATGCATCTCAGTGTAGTGTCCTCAGCCCAACCATCTTCAGCTGCTTCATCAATGACCTTCCCTCCATCGTAAGATCAGAAATGGAGATATGCAATGTTCAGCACCACTCCTCAGAAGCTGAAGCAGTCTGTGTTCAAATGCAATCAAATCTAGACAATATCCAGGCTTGGGCTGACAAGTAGCAAGTGACATTCGTGCCACACAAATGCCAGGCTATGACCATCGCCAATAAGAGACAATCTAACCACCACCGCCTGACATTCAGTGGTGTTACCATCACTGAATCGTCCGCTCCCAACATCCTGGGAGTTATCATTGACCAGAAACTCAACTGGACTCACCACATAAACACAATGGTGACAAGAGCAGGCCAGCAGCTAGGAATACTGCGGCAAGTAACTCACCACCTGATTCCTCAAAGCCTATCCACCATCTACAAGGCACAAGTCAGGAGTCTGATGGAATACTCCCCACTTGCCTGGATCAGTGCAGGCCCTATAACATTCAAGAAGCTTGGCACCATCCAGAACAAAGCAGCCTGCTTGATTGGCACTACATTCACAAGCATTCAATCCCTCCACCGCCAATGCCCAGTAGTAGCAGTGTGTACTATCCACATGATGCACTGCAGAAATTCACCAAAGTTCCTCAGACAGAACCTTCCAAACCCACGACCATTTCCATCTAGAAGATCAAGGACAGCAGACATATGGGAACATCACTACCTACAAGTCCCCTCTAAGCTACTCACCATCCTGATATGTAAATATATTACCATTCCTTCACTGTCGCTAGGTCAAAATCCTGGAATTCCCTCCCTAATGGCACTCTGGGTCAACCCACAGCAGGAGGACTGCAGTGGTTCAAGAAGGCAGCTCACCACCACTTTCTCAAGGGCAACTAGGGATGGGCAAGAAATGCTGGCCAGCCAGTGATGCCCACATCCCACAAATGAATAGAAAACAAAAATAGAAACTCATCTATTTCGCTAATGTCCTTTAGGGAAGGAAATTTGCCATCCTTTTCTGGTCTGGCCTACAGGAGACTCCAGACCCACAGTAATGTGGTTGATTCTCAACTGCCCTTTGGGCAATTAGGGATGAGCAATCAACACTGACCTAGCCAGTGATATGCACAACCTGTGAAAAAATGTTTAAAAATTGATTTTCTACCCAGCTCTGTACAGTCTGCAGAAGAGAGTCAAGGAGAATTGGGAAAACACAGGGGGGTTTGGAAGACACTGTAGCATTAATAGGGTCTGAAGGTTTGAATGGAGAAATTTCTACAACCTATTTGATCTTAATCTGGAAGCACATTTCAGTAACTGTCTCATTTTTAAATAGGTTGGCAGAGATGGTGGGGATTTAAATTTGAATTTGGAGAGGAACTGCATAAGTTGTATTGAGACTTGTAACACCAGTAGGCTACATTGTGTTGAGAATGTAGACAGTAAATGAGTGGATGGGAATGATTACAAACCTGTTCAAAGTTACTTTTCATTGAAATAAAGCTATAAGTTAAACTTTGATGAAACTTAGTTATCACATTAGCGTAGACAAACGGGAAGCTGGAAGAACAGAGCAAGCCAGGCAGCATCTGGAGGAAAGGACCAATCAGCATTTCAGGTATTACCCATCTTCAGGACTGAATGTCGGGGTAGGGGGAGCTGCAGATAAAGGGGCTCGTGTGGTGGGTAGCAGAATGAAGGTGATCGGTCGACACTGGTAGTAGATAGGACCTGGTTGGTTGATGGGAGGGATGAATCTGATTGGTGGCTGAACGGGAGCATCAGAAGGCGGAATGGAAGGGAGAAAGTAAGGCTGGAACGGGAGCCGGAGGATGGGTGAGAAGATTATTTGAAATTTGAGTTGAGTCGTCTGGGCTATAGAGTGTTTGCAATTGGAGAACTCAGTGTTGAGTTTGAAATTAGGTTGTTTACCATTTTAATAGGTTGATATGAATATATTTGTTTTATTTTGAGCTGTTTTCTGATCTTCCTTTTTTTGCAGCACTGAGTGCAATTCAGGCAAGGTGACCTCACTAAAATGTTTAGGTAAGTTCATAGAAACATAAATGTTCTTTTCAAAGTTCCCCAAAGGCATGGGTTATCATTAACAACAGTTTATATATCTCCTTCAACACAGAATTGCATCCCAAAGCATTTTGCAAAAAAGATCACAATAATATCTAATTTTATTAGGGTTCGGGTTGGGGTCCCACATAAATGGTACACGGACAGGTGACTGTAAGTTTGTTTCAAGGTGTAAATTTTGATGCAGATCTTAAACGTGAAGAGGGATTGATACAGAATAGTAAAATGGTGTAATTTCAAAGCTCTGGTTGAACACATTGTTAGAAAAAGGGAGGTTGAACCCCTCTGATAATTAAAATCAAAACACAAGCCCTCATTCTGTTATGGCAGCAGTAGAGGTCCCCTTCTAATAATTAACCCTGAAACACCCAGAGAAGCTCAGCTCACCTTGCCTAATCTGTTAAAAAGGAGTGAACAAATTCACAGAACTACTAAGAAATTGAACAATTTCACGTTAACTACTAACTAGTCCCTAAGTGAACAAAATTCTCCCAGTATGCTGCTCCAATAAACACAAAGTGTCACTTATATAAATCCAAGTAATAAGAAAACTAAATTAAAACTTATACTCTCAAAGTCCATACAGGGTGTGTCTTCCGGAATGTTCTACCTTCTTTTTTGTCTCTCCAGTCATAAATGCCTTTCTTCCACTGATCCTTCGATCAGGGATGTTTTCTCTGTGAATTCTTCTGTGAGAGCTTTTACTGAGAAGTGCCATAGTACCTTTTATGGATAGATAGTGCTTTCTGAGAGAGCTGAGAGATTTCTGTGAGAGCCAGATTTTCTCTTTCTTTAGGGCTGATGGCTGTTGAGAGCTGTTCTCTTTACAGATGACAGTTTGCTCTCACCTCACTTTTCAAAAACCGTCTTCTTATATACCCCCGATGACCTGTCAATTTTCTTATAATAGGATCGGTCCGAGGTTGTCAAAAATATCAGATTTAAATTCCATTGGTTTTCGATCTCTAAGTGCTTAGTTTAAATTAATTGACTGATCTTCAAGCCAAAACATCAAAATAAGCCTAAGGTTTCCAATCACACAGCGAATTGATACATGTTTCAATTTCAGAACTGGCTATACATCTTCAGCTGCTTACAGACACATTTTCATTTAAATCTCCAAGCTTAGAAAAGCACATCACCTCTTAAAGGGACTATGCACACTCCCCCCTATCATTTTATCACCAAATCCGAACTTGCTGCCTTCCAATTCACAAGTCTCTACACAACTTCGCAACAGCATGTTCAACAGTTTCAGTGTGGTGGTGAGATTGAGGAATCCCAGAGTTGAAGGAACAGAGAGTCCAAGGGGGTGAATCTTTGGTGTTGTTAGAATGTCAGTAGGGATCTAACCACAAGGAAGAAAGTTTTGAACTGGAATTGTCACTGGAGTTGGAGTCAAGTTAGTTGAGCAAGGATAGGGGTGATGGGAGGAATTGGACTTTGCTATAGAATAGAAGACAAGCAGCAGAACTCTGCATGAGCTGAGGTTAATAATCTTCCCCACTCAATGATGCACTTTGAAGAAACAGCAGAATCGATACAGGTCTGGTTCTGTCATACAGCACCTAAGGTGCACCAAACGATGTAAAGGATTTGTCAAGTAGATCTCAACAAGTCACTACAAAACTCCTGACTTCTGAACTCCAAGCTCTGGTGTCACACCATAGCAAGGTAAGGCCAAACAGGAGAAACTTGCAATGGGACGCCAACACCATGAAAAATATTTTTCACACAGCTTCTATGTGGAATGAACTGCCAGAGGAAATGTAAATGGCAGGTAGAGTTACAGCATTTGAAAGACATTTGTACAGGTATGTGAACAGGAAAGGTTTAGAGGGATATGAGCCAAACACAGGCAAATAAGACCAGATTAGTTTGGGGAACCTGGTTGGCATGGACTGAATGGTCTGATTCCATCTGTTTTCTTTGACTCTATGACAAAGGGGCTGGAAAATCCATTTCCATTGATATTTGAAGTTGATGGACATATTGAGAGAATGGTTGGGAAGCACAAGGAATTCTTGATATAATCTCACTTGGTGAAGCAATGATTTCGAAAAATACTCCTGTGAGTTTTCTCTTTAGAAATAACGGGGTAATATAATGTAAACTCATCAAAGAAAAATCGCTCAGCACATTTTTAGCCCCTACCCAATACTGAAATTCCTTTCAGAAATGGTAAGGACAAAATGCATTTACCTAACAGCCTGAACAGGTGAAAAGTTACAGTGTCATTGGGAAGCATATAGAATGTTAATGTAAGTTAGAGAGATGAATGAAAAAAACATTAATTTGAGAAAGTGATTGCCAAATGGAAATGTAACTTGCCATAAAATCTTGTAAACAGTGTTTTTGGTAAATTCAGTTAACAAGATCATTAGGTTGCAATACCATTCATTGCCTTTAAGTGGCACTGCTGAGACCACTGTTATTTTGAGGCGTAACAGCACTACCTGCTGGAAGATAGATTGAACTGTCAGAGATAAAAGGTACTGCAGATGCTGGAGAATCTGAGATAACAAGCATGGGGCTGGATGAACACAGCAGGTCAAGCAGCATCATAGGAGCAGGAAAACTTGACGTTTCGGGCCTAAACCCTTCATCAGAAATTTCTGATCCAGCCCCACGCTTGTTATCTCAGATTGAACTGTCACTTTTTTCGCAGATTCGGGTTAAAAGTGCGCATTTATAAAGAGACCATTTTCATCCTTGTTTGCCTAAAGCAGCACGCTGAAAAAAGGCAGTTGCCTGTAGGGGGCTCCGGGCAATTATTGAGCAGGCATGGAATGGAGTGAGCAAGGTTGGGGGTGGGGTAAGTTCAGGGCATGACTGAAGGTGTTAAAGTGACAAGAGGGAGAGAGAAGTGACGGAAAAGGTAGGGCAGGTGGCAATGAAGGATTAATGGAACAAATCTAAAGAATGAGCAATGGAGAGGGTTCAGAAGAGATTTACAAGGATGTTGCCAGGACTAGAGGGTTTGAGTTAATGGGAGAAGCTGTTTAGGCTAGAACTCTTTTGACTGGAGCCTAGGAAGTTGAGGGATGACCTTACAAAGGTTCATAAATTCATGAGGGGCGTAGATAAGGTGAATAGCAAAGGTCTTTTCCTAGGGTAGGTGAATTCAAAGCTAGAGGGCATATTTCTAAGGTGAGAGGAGAAAGATTTAAAAGGGACCCGAAGGGGCAACCTTTTCACCCAGATGGTGTTTCATTTGTGCAATGAACTGCCAGAAGGGGTGTTGGATGCATGTACAGTTACAATATTTAAGTCATATTTGGACAGGTCGATGAATAGGTAAGGTTTAGAGGGAAATGGGCCAAATGCAGGCAAAAGGGACTTGTTTAGTTTGGGAAACTTGATTGGCATTGACGAGTTGGATCGAAGGGTCTGTTTCCATGCTGTGGACTCTATGACACTATGACGAAGGGGCTGGAGGGTGCATGTTCATTGATATTTTTAGTTGGTGGACGTATTGAGAGACTGATTGGAATGCAAATGGAACCTTGGGTTTCAAGGTCAGAGAGATAGCAAGAACTGCAGATGTTGGAGTCAGACATTACACAGTTTGGAGCTGGAGGAACACAGCAGGCCAGGCAGCATCAGAGGAACAGGAAAGCTAACGTTTCAGGTCAGGAGCCTTCTTCAAGAAACCAACCCGAAAGGTCAGCTTTCCTGTTTCTCTGATGTTGCCTGGCCTGCTGTGTTCCTCTAGCTCCACACTTTGTTATTTCAAGATCAGAGCCCACTTTTGAGTGCAAAAGCACAGAAACCTTTACAAAGCTCCTCCATGCCTAGAGAATTACATTCGGGCCTGGTCACCACACTTCAGGAAGGATGTGACAATCCTTGAGAGCATACAGTTGAGATTTACTAGAAAGGTTCCTGGGATGTGATATTTTAACAACAAGGCTGGGTTGGAGAAGCTAGGGTCGATATCCTTGGAGCAAATGAAATTGAAGCGGTGAAGAAATTGTACAGGATTATGGCAATATTAGATAAGGAAACTCCTCTCATCTACGGATGGTATAAGAACTCGGGGAAACAGACTTAAGATTTTGGCATGAGCTGTCAGGGAAATATAAAGAAGAACTTTTTTACCAATGTAAGTGGTAATGACCTGGAGCTCATTGCCTATGAAGGTGGTGAAAGCAGAGATTAATGATTTCAAAAGGCTGTTGGAACAAAACATGAAGGAAATAGACTTGCAATGTTGAGATGGCAGGAAAATGGGACGGACTTGGTTGCTGGATAGACAGCTGGCATAACCTGACTGCACCAAATGGCTTCCTACTGCACTGTATCTGACTTGCTGACTCTAGAAAGGAGGGAAGAAAATGCAGCAAGGACAGAAGAAGAGAAAAAGACCTCAAACCTGTAGTTTTCCCTAAAACCTGTGTGACTTTCCCTGTGCAGAGTGTGGTTCCAGGCCTCGATATACACCTCGGATTGTTGGTGGGAACGTCTCGATGGTTGGTCATTGGCCTTGGCAGGCAAGTCTTCACTTCGATGGACAGCATCTGTGTGGAGGATCCATCATTGCTTCCCAGTGGATAGCGACTGCTGCACATTGTGTTATTGAGTAAGTCATTGCCTCACAACTTGAACCAAAGGTCGAGATAAAAGCGACCAAATGTATCAGATAATTGGCATATGGATTGGATTGATGGCTTTGAGCTGCAAAAAATGGCATTGTTCTCTCGTCAAATCAAAGGGCTGAAGTCATACCTCACTAAAATATGAATTCCCTCTCCTGGACTCCACCAGTTAAAGGTCAACTCAGCAGCAATTGATCATGTTTGCATCAGCACAATCCTTTGAATTCCTTTCTTTCTGGTATTTTCTATGACCTCCCATTCTTTATCCCACTCAATATACTCGTCTCAGGCCAATGGGTAGGAGGTAGATATGGAGAGCAGACCATTCAACCTTCCTAGCCAATTTGTTTCAGAAGGACCGCAAGACCATAAAATATAGGAGGATACTTGTGGAGGTGATGGCCTAGTGGCATTATCGCTGGACTGTTAATCCAGAGACACAGATCATGTTCTGGGGACCTGGGTTTGAATCCTGCTACAGCAGATAGTGGAATTTGAATTCAATAAATATCAGAAATTAAGAATTTAATAATGACCATGAATCAATTGTCTTAAAATCCCATCTGGTTCACTAATGTCCCTTCGGGAAGGAAACTGCCATCCTTACCTGGTCTGGCCTACATGTGACTCCAGACCCATAGCAATGTGGTTGACTTTTAACTGCCCTCTGGGTAATTAAGGATGGGCAATAAACGCTGCCTAGCCAGCGATGCTCTCATCTCGTGAATGAATTTTTTAAAAATTCGGCCATTTGGTCCATTGAGTCTGCTGCACCATTTGATCACAGTGGATACTTTCATCCATCAATCAGCTTTCCCTCCATCACCAGGTCTAGCTGTTTCTCAAATCATTCCCCCATTTCTTTCCCAGTTCCATGCTGCATGTGGACCCCTCTTTGGATTGTCTGGTGACAAACCTTCATGGAATCTCTAAATGGTTGCAGTACAGTAGGAGGCCATTCAACACAAAGTGTCTGCTCTGGTTCTCCCAGTAAGCAATTTGCAAAGTCCCCAATTTCTCCACGTAGCCCTGCACATTGATCCTCTTCAGATACTAATCTAATTCCCTCTTGAATACCTCAGTTGAACCCACTTTCACTACCTTCTCAGGCGCTGCACTCCAGATTTTAACCAATCCTTTAGCTTGAAGAGGTTTCTTCTCAAGTCTCCCTTGCTTGTATTGCCTTAAATCTATTGCCTTCTCATTATCAAACCTTCCTCAGTAGGGACAACTTCATTTAATCTGGGACTAGATTAGTTTAGGATATCTGGTCAGCATGGATGAGTCGGACCAAAGTGTCTATTTCTGTGCTGTCCATGTCTATGACTTTATGATGCTATAGGCCCCTTATGATTATGAATACTTCCAACAAACTCCTCTCAACCTTCTCTTCCACAAGGAAAACGGTCCCAATTTTTCCAATCTATCAGCGTAACCAAAGTTTCTCATACTTGTTTACATCCTTGTATGTCTTTTCAATGCCTTCTCACCTTTCCGACAGTGTCTTGCAGAGAACTGGACACCATTCTCCAGCTGAGGATGAACCAATATTTTATACAAGCTTACCATTGCTGACTTATAACCGCATCTTGCTCACATGCCTCTCTCAATGAGGGCTATGAAACTGACTTGTTTCCTGCACCAAACAAAGATCATATAGTTTTGGTGCTGTTTAATTGTTTGAAATGTCAGCTGCTGACAATCGACAGTGAGTCTGGGATCTGCTGATTGTCGGGGTTCAACAGTCCATCCCTCTAACTCTAAATCCCTCTAATTAATCCCTCTGAGATTAATTAATCCCTCCTGAGATCAGGATAGAGCAAGAAACAGAACAGTGGAGAAGAGAAATGTGAGAGCTGAACAGGAAGGGAATCCTCAGAAATGTGGTGGAGCCAGGTTCAGTTAAAACATGCAACAGGGTATAGGACAATTGTTTGGATTGAAATGGTGTGCAAGGTATGTGAGGAAAAGGCAGGAGATTGGCATTGGGTAATAGAATTGGTGCAGGCACAATGGGCTTCTTCTGCACTGTAACAATACTGTGACTCTCTTTCAGGAAGAGAGTAAGGCTTTTGGAAGGAATTTCTGAACATGGAGCTTGGGCAGGTGAAGATGTGGCAGCAATGGTGGAGCTATGGAAATCCGGGGATTGCTCAAGAAATCAGCATTGGAGAGGCATCATGATTTCAGATGCATGTGGGCCTGGAGGAGGTTGCAGACATACGGAGGCCATGGAGGGATTTGAACACAATTAAGAGAATTTGAAAATTCTCTCCTTATTCAATAGGGAATCAATACACCATAATAAATCCACATTTATCCATTGACGCCTGGATGGGTACAGCCCCAACAACACTCAAGAAGCTTGGCACCATCCATGACATAGCAGCCCACTTGATTGGCACTACATCCACAAGCACCTACTCCTTTTGGTACTGATGCCCCGTAGCAGCAGTGTGTACTATCTACAAGATGCACTGTAGAAATTCACCAAAATCCTCACACAACACCTTCCAAACCCACCACCACTTTCATACAGATGGACAAGGGCAGCAGGTACATAGGAACACCACCACTTGCAAGTTCCCCTCCAAGTCACTTACCATCCTGACTTGAAAATATATCATCATTCCTACACTGTCACTGGGTCAAGATTCTGGATATTCCTCCCTAACAGCATTGTGGGTCAACCCACAGCAGGTGGACTGCAGTGATTCAAGAGGGTAGCTCACTACCACCTTCTCTAGTGCAACTAGGAATGGGCAATAAATGCTGACCAGCCAATAATGCTCACATCCTCAAATGAATTTTTTAAAAAGTTTTAAAAACAGGATATGATGTCAGAGTTTGGAATGAGCACATTTCCAGGGGGTGACAAGTGAGCGGATTGTAATTGTCAAGCCTGAGTTTATATAGGACAATTGGCAAAATAGCCTTGCCAATGGAGGACAGAGAGCACATGGGAATGATGTACCCGCAATAGCACCTGAAAGAGCAAAGGACAGACACCTAAGATAACCAATAAAAATTATCTCCCACATTGAGATTCTAACTTTATGAGAATAATTTTCTAATCTTACCCTAAAGTACGACTTCTTAATTGGAAGGGGAAGGGTATAGGAGATCTCTGAACCAGCATTTCAACAATGAATAATCTAATTCAACGCTGTCCATTCTGGTTTCAGGTTTATATTTCTCTCCTCATGGAAAGTATATGTTGGAATTGTAGAGCAGCCACTGACTGACAGTTCATCCCATGTTGTGGAGAAGATCATATATCACAAGAAGTACAAAGGACGGACTTATGATTATGACATTGCACTCATAAAACTGGCGAGGCCATTGATGTTTAATGGTAATTTTATCTCCCATTTTGCGAGCTCATGAAAGATCCTTAACTTTGGTATTTGGACCCATTCTGAAAATTAAATGGAATGACAATTGTCTATGAGGAACATTAGCTACATTTTCATTCAGGCCCTAGATCAAGATTTAGTCCAAATTGTTTGGATAAAAGTCTCCTCCCTTTGCTAACCTATAGCATTGCCATCTGAGAATGAAGCTATGCTTATTTTTGACAGAATTTTTGCTGAACCTAAACCCACAGTGACTACATAATTACAACTGTCTTAGCACAGACATAGTACTCAGATTGGCTACATAAAAAGCAAGTGGTGCAAATAGCATTTCACAATATCCCTCTGCTGAAATTAAAACATTTTTAAGATGAACTACCTCAGCCCAACTTAATCCTGGCTTGCTCTAGGGATTAGCAGGTTTGCTGACTTGGGGATATATCTGACTCAGTATGGCTTTTGTCTTCAAAGGACAGTATTGTGTTGTGGTCAGAGTAGAGAGAGCTTTATTCTGATCAGGCACTCTTGACCTGTCTGACTATGGTCTACACAGGCCAAGGACTGTCAGAGTGACTCAGGGAATCTTCAGAACCTTTGTTATTTCCTGCTATCTATCTGGATCAGGCAAAAGCTAGATCATTTGTTAACTCACTGAGGTAGACAGGGAGATACAGAATTGGATACATGTCCAATAATGCCCAATAATTAAAACTCTTATTCATTGTTTGCATAACTCGTCATAGCATTGCTATCTCTATCATCTCCATCTGATCTATGTTTGCAGGGATCTCTGCATTCGTCCAACTGTGTCCTCTTCCGCTTTACCAGTTTTCATTGATGCAGGCTTTGTGGTTGGACGTTTAACTGTCTGACCCCTAAGCTTTAGACTGGCAAGAGAAATGGGAGAGTTTAGAAACGGAGGGCATGGCCTCGGTAAAAAGGGGCACCGGTTTAAGACTGAGATGAGGAGGAATTCCTTCTCTCAGAAAGCTGTGAATGTTTGGAACTCCTCTCCACAGAATGATTTGGGGACAGAGTCCTTGCGTGTATCTAAGGCTGAGATTGATAGATTCTTGATCAGCAGGAGGAATCAATGGTCCTGTTGAATGGTGGACCAGGTTTGAGGAGCCAGATAGTCTGCCTCAGTTTCTATTTCTTATGGTCTTATAACAGAGAAAGTAATATATCCACGGTCTCTCTCACAATTATTGCATGCTTAAAAACATAGTGCATCAACTCAAGAGAATTTAAGACTCAGTTTTCTTGTCTAACCCGGTGAGTTTAGGATTCTGTTTTGAAATTCTAGTTTTGCTGAGAACTTATGGGAAATTTCTTTTTTTGTATAAAACACAGATTGGATTCAGCCTATCTGCCTTCCCAATTCAGGACAAGAGTTTGCAGAAGGTACAGCCTGCTGGATTTCAGGATGGGGTCTGACTGATGAAGGAGGTAAGTATGATTTGAGAAATCATCATGTTATCTTAACCAGGACATCTGGACTCAATGTTGCTACGCCAAGGAGATCAAAGGTCAGCTAAAGTTCCTATGAAATAATCCCTGCTGAAAAATGGAGATGGTGGTAGTTTTAAATGTAATCCCACCCTCCAATTTTAAAAATCCCACTGAGACTTATTAGAAGGGTGTCAAGTTAGGTCAAGTCACTGGGTGGCTGGTTTGGGCATACCGTGAATGGCTTCTCAACCTCACCATCATCTGAAGCCTGATTACCCTTAGGTTAAACTCACCACCAGTCAACACTCTCTATTTAGAGAGCAGCACTATGATCCTCTAGGTATGTGGCAACTTTATCGTAGAATTCCTGCAGCCAGGAAAGAAGCCACTTGGCCCATCAAACCTGCACTGACTCTCTAAATCAGACCTAGTCCCCCACCCTAACCCCTTAACCCCATATTTGCTATGGTTAACCCACCTAACCTGCACATCTATGGTCACGATGGGGCAATTTAGTGTGGCCAATCCATCTAACCTGCACATCTTTGGACTGTGGGAGGAAACCAGAGCACCCAGAGGAAAGTCACGCAGACGTGGGAAGAATGTACAAACTCCAAACAGACAGTCACCAAAGGCTAGAATCAAACCTTTGCTCCCTGGCTGCCAGGCAACAGTGCTAACCATGGAGCCACTGTGCCATCCCTAACTTTACTTTTTACAAGCAAGGAATGGTCTATCGCATGAAGTGTTGGTAGGAAGCTCTATTCATAGAGTGACCCTGCAGAAAGAATCAAAACCTTCAGATGGAGAGCAATTTATGTTTGACAAGGGGAGATAGTGTCCTACTGGGGAATAGCACAGTGTCACCATGTATTAATGCACCTGCATGCATTGTCGCCATACTGTAAATCATGGGAATATCATGTAACTCCATATTTAGTTGGTCAGTCTTAGTAACAGACAGGGAAAATCCTTCAGGGTTCTCATTCCTGACCCTGATCCCCAGAGAGATGGGAGGCAGGGTCATTGAATACTTTGAGGCCTGAAGTAGGTAGTTCTTGACAAACAAGGGAGTCCAAGGTTATTGAGAAAGGACAGGATCGTAGTGTTGAGACCACAATCAGATCAGCCATGATCTTATTGAATGGTGGGTCAGACTCAAATTGTGGCCTGCTTAAGTTCCTAGTTTCTATTTATATTGGTATTTTAACTGCTGCTGTACTGTTGAAACCTGGCTATGACAGTTTTTGCTGTGTGATGGTGTACTAATCATGTGTGAAGTATCCTTGATAGAATGTTACCTATGGAATTGTATCAAAGAATCAATGGAAATCATTTTCACATAAAAACATGGGAGGCAAAATATGTTCCAGGGAGCCCAGAACAAAAGATCATGTCTCGCTGTATGAGGTAGGCCAATTCAATCTGAGATGAGGAGAATTTGTTTTCAGTCAGATGGATGGTGAACCGATGGAATTCTCCACCACAGAAACCTGTGGAAGCCAAATCATTGGATGTAATTAAGCAAGATGTAGATAAATTTCTAGTTTCTGAAGGTATCAAGAGGTACGGGGAGTTAGATATGGTTCTTAGGGCTAAAGAGATCAAATGTTATGGGGTCAAAGCGGGAACAAGGTATTGAGTTGATTGATCAGCCATGATCATATTGAATGGTGCAGCAGTAGGCCTACTCCTGGTCCTGTTTATGAAATGGGCTGTGTTAGGTCATAAATGTCATGTTAATGAAATGTGTCACAGGCCATGTCACCCTATCAATCAAAGTCAAAGTATCCCCCATTTTCTAGGTGAGGGGAGTTGAGGAGTCTAGGAGAAATTAGGGAGGGCCAAAAGATAATCCGTTTTCCAACTGACGTTGATAAATAAAGAATTAATAAGCTCTGTAACTAGAGGCATGCTGAGGCAAGGGTAGGCCAGTGAACAGTTTACGTTCAACAGCTTCACAGTGATGATAGTACATTTACGGACAGCTAAGAGGGGTACAAGAGTTGAGTCTACATCATACCTTTTGATTTTATTGGACCAGCCAGACTGACTGGAATGAGCTTTTCCAATCCTTTATATCCCTTTGTAAGTGAAACATAAGAGCTCAGATTTTGCAGGAACTGAATATATGACTCCATTAGTTGGAATTCTTCCCTCATCCATCACCTTGAGAAATATGTTTTGATACGTTACTGGAAGTAGTTGTCAGTCAGCTCAGTTAGCTGGACAACTAGTATACAATGCAGAGGGACGACAACAGTGTAGCATTAATTCCACACCAGCTGAAGTTGCCATGAAAGTCCTTCCTTCTCCACCTTTCACTTTGCCCTTGGGTTGAATTCATCACCAGTTATCTCCCTGTAATGAGAGTGTAGCCCCAAGGGACTATAATGACTTGACCTGTTTCTTTACTGGAAGTGTAAGTTGATGGTGAATACAGTAGACATCTGGGACCTTCATGAACCATGGGACTATCAGACATTATGCATCATGATATAAAAATAAAGATGGAAATGCAGCAGATTAGTGTCAACTCAGATTGAGAAGTAAAAGATTGGATTGTCAAAGGGAGAAAAAAAGAGATAGACAAAGAACTGAAATGTTAAATTTCCAACTTTAAAAATGGCTAATGACAATCTCCTCCCTTTAGGGATTAAATTCATGCTTTAAATTGTTCCCTTTCTGGGTCAGAGAGTTTGAGTGACATCCATCTTCTTCTCTTTGGAGAGTTGCTTACACTGTCAGTTCCAGCTATAACTTTCCAAAGATGTTAGTGGGTGATTAATGTGCAACCAACAATGACTTCATTCAACTCTCAGGAAGGGCAAGAGCAAGTTGGCATTTTTATGAGGTTAAAAGTAGATTGGCACAAATCACCCAACAACTTGGTGATTTCTAACTCGCTGACCATCTCTCCCTTAGCTCAGACTGTTGGGTGATGTAAAAATTAATCACTAAACACCTTAAACTCAGCGTTACGTTGCCAGATAAACCTGGGACAACGTCTTTTTTTAATCTATTGTTCCATTGAGTGAAACAGACTAAATGATGTGATTTGTAATTCAGCAGATGAAATTTCTGGCAGTCTAATGGAGGCCCAGGTTCCCCTAATATCCAATCATGTGTGCAGCCGCCCAGAAATATACTACAAGAGGATAAGCTCCAGAATGATTTGTGCTGGGTACCTTCAGGGAGGGATCGATTCCTGCCAGGTAATCTTCCAAGATTCACACAACTCTTGGAAACTAGTCACCAATGAGGAACTCTGACCAACAGGTACCCCCATCCTGTTGTCATTCAGCTTGGTATATTCCATTGTTTATAAAAGTGTCCACTACTTATAAATGGCTATTTCACTCATCACAATGTACAATACACTTGTATCTATGGGCCAAATGATGGAATATGGCACGAGAATAGTTAAGTGCCTGTTTTTGGCTGGCACAGACTTGATGGGCTGAAGGGCTTTTTTCTGTGCTGTAGATCTCGATGACAATAGAGTCATAGAGTTATACAGCACAGATACAAACCCTTCGGTCCAACCCATCCATGCTGACCAGATATCCTAAACCGGTCTAGTTCTATTGACCTGCATTTGGCCCATATCCCTCTAAACCCCTTCTATTCATGTACTCATCCAGATGCATTTTGAATGTTGTAATTGTATGACCCTCCACTACTTCTTCTAGCACCTCATTCCATACATGCACCATCCTCGGCATGAAAAAGTTGCTCCTTAGCACCCTTTTATATCTTTCTCCTCTCACTTTAAACCTATGCTCTCTAGTTTTGGACTCCCTTACTCTGGGACAAAGGCCTTGGCTATTCACCCTATCCATGCCCCTCATGATATTATAAACCACAATAAGGTTACCCCTCAGCCTCTGATGCTCCAGGGAAAGTAGCCTCAGCCTATACAGCCTCTCCCTATAACTCAAACCATCCAACCCTGGCAACACCCTTGTCAATCTTTTCTGCACCCTTTCAAGTTTGACAACATCTTTCCTACAGCAGGGAGACCAGAATTGAATGTAGCATTCATCAGTGATTTCCACAATTTCCTAAAATCCCACTGAGAGTCTACTGTAATTTCTCCATACATTTGCTCACCATCAATGCCCCTCCAAACCTCATCTGTGTCCGTAAACTGGATGGCACTAAGGAGCTGGTATCACATTTGGTTCAGTCATGACTCTGTGGGGATCACCTCTCCCTCTGAATCCAATGGTTTTGGATTTAAGTTTCATTTTCAATTATGAGAATGTGTACTATAACGGAGCCACGGCTAAATTCCGCGCCACACAGTGTGTTTCATAGCTAGTAAAGCGATTTGAAACGTAATCATTGTCGTCCTGACATTGAAAGGACCATTCCTGATGCCAAGTGTACAGTGTGCAATCTTCCCAGGGATGGTGCCCCCTCTTCCAGCTAGTTAAGGACGATGGGACCCGGATGGCAACAGCGGCAGTCAGTTGTGAAAGATGGCAGCAGCGGCGAAGGGGCGGTCGGGGCTGAAGCCTTGAGAGCGGCGGCGAAGCCTGGCGCACCCGGTGGAGATCTGCAGCAGTGGTCAGCGGCGAAGGTGGCTGGCGGGCATGGGTGGGTCTTAGCCCAGCGCGGATGAAAGAATGCCCGGCCATGGGGAGAGCGAGCCCTCTTGGGGAAAACTAGCTTGGAGCGTCTGCAGGCCTATGGCTTACGAAAGGACTGTAATGTTTGCCTTTTTAACTTCATTTCTTTATTATTCTACATTTATGCTAAGAAGACTGTAGTGCTGGAATTTTAAACTTATTTCTTTAACTAAGATATTGTACCTGGGTGCAGTGTACCTAAGATGGCACCATGTGTGGTGACATTTCACGGTACTCTTATACCCTGTACTTAATAAAACTTAAATTGCAACCTCAAATCTAAATGTTCCTGAGGCACCAAGCTCAATTACAGGCTTCTCAGCTGGAGAAGGCTTGAGGAAGAGAGTTGAGTGCCATTCAGGCAGAACGCAATGTGTGACAGTGCCTCGAAATGGAGGTGCCTCAATGTCAGACATTGATTTTTAAATCAGCGTCTGGAATTGTGAGTTAGATTCATTAAAAAAGATTTTGTCTTTAGAAAGGACGAAAATGATTTCAAATCTGTATGCATACTGCTCCATCTAGTTGCATCAATATATATCCCACACGAGTATATCATCTTGAGGTTGGTTGACTCACCGAGCTGGTTTCTTGTTTCACAGACGTTTCGTTACCGTGCTGGGTAACATCCTCAGTGCAGCCTCCAATGAAGCTTCGGTGTGTTTTCCCGCCTGGTTTTTAACTCTGGGGTCCGTTGAGCTGGATTGCCTCACTTCCGGTTTTCCTTCGTAGTGGAAACGTCTGCGAAACAAGAAACCAGTTGGGTGAGCCAACCAACCTCAGCACCCACAACCCGAGCTACAAATCTACTCCAAAACCTTAGAGTCTATCAACTGTTAAAATAGTGGCATGTCCCAACAATTTGTGAGCAATCTCTTCCAGCCTTAATAAAGATCACAATGGAAGCGACCTACCGTATTCAAACAATTAAAAATAGACCAGTCAAAGGTGTGGAACAAAGACTGAAATTGCTAGGGAAACTTATCAGGTCTAGAAGCATCCGTGGGAAGGAAGTGGAATTAACGTGATGAGCCCAAGACTCTTCATCAGAACTCCACAAGATTGTTGACTTTTTTTCTGGACAAATGATCTTGGTTTTTTTTTAAGCTAGCTCTCCAAACAAGCTAATGGAGTAGGCACTGGAAAACACAACTTTAGTTTCAATGATAAGAGATAAAAGGTACTGCAGATGCTGGAGAATCCGAGATAACAAGCGTGGGGCTGGATGAACACAGCAGGTCAAGCAGCATCATAGGAGCAGGAAAACTTGACGTTTCGGGCCTAGACCCTTCATCAGAAATGATTTCATCATTTCTTCAT
>JAHRHZ010000060.1:339600-363582 GCA_024137785.1 Ginglymostoma cirratum | reverse complement strand
GAAACGTCAAGTTTTCCTGCTCCTATGATGCTGCTTGACCTGCTGTGTTCATCCAGCCCCACGCTTGTTATCTTTAGTTTCAATAACTGGCATTTGGAGAGAGGAGTCACACAACAAAGCCAAACACTCTGCGTTTGATTTAAGCACATGGTTTTAAGCAGAACATAAGCAGCAGTTAAGCAACGAAAAAAGCCACTACAATTCTCTCTTATTCTCTACCTAAAAGCAAAGCCCACTCTATTATTTTAATTGTGTCTCTATTCTACTGTGGACAGAGTTTGTAAAAAAAAGAACACAATTTCACATCAAAATCTTCAGAGATGAAGAAAATACCAACTACAACTTCAAACCAACTCAGGGATAAAAGTGCGTCAACTGGATCCTAGCTGTAATCGGGCAAGACAACAAACTGTGAATTTACTTTATCTTTTTAAGAACTCTTATTTGGCCAAAATGTATCTTCCTCTACTTTGCAATCTGTATTTTAATATGCTCTTCAAGATATAAGTAGGTTTGTGTTCATGCGTTTGAGGAAGTCAGAAGGTATTTCAATATTTTACCCCGGTCATTTTATCGTGTAGTAAAACTAACTCTTTATTTCATTCACCGTATGGAAACCAGTCTGAGAAATTCTTCATCAGATGTTAGCAGTTAAACGCACATTAAAATTGACAAGGCCAGCTTCATCCAAAACAAAATAAAACCTTGTTCCAGTCATAAGAATAGAGATGAAAGAGGAGCTCTTCAATCCTTCAGTGCAGATTTTAAGGAGAATGGAAACAAATTCCCACCATTGGGTTTACTCAATTATATCTTAACTCCGTGCCTTCTGATTACTGATTCTATTGTCACTGAAATCAATAGGTTCCCTATTTATGCTTTCAAAACCTTGTATAATTATGAATTCCCCTGTTAAATTTCACCTTTTGTTCTAAAGGTAACAACTTGGGTTCTCTCGCCTTGCCGTAGATTTGATTTTTTTTAAGCTCGTCTCCAATTCAATGTTGGTGTTTAAGAAGCTTCTAATTCCTCTCTTTCCATAGATTAACATTTGTCAAAATAGCCCTTGCACTGCAAGTTGTTTAAGAGTTCTGCTTCCTAAACCTTCACATAATTAATCACAAAAGTTTGTTATATCTAAGTCTCTGTGTACATCTGTCTCGGTTTAACATTTGTTGAGATTGTGGGCTGAATTTTGCCTTAACTGAACTGCAAGCTTTCTATTGACCCTTACACACCTAGACAAAGAGCCTACAATTTGGCCACAGTTGGACCAAAATCACTGCCCAATAACTGTTTCACACACACAGAGAGGGGTTGTGACCCCTGAGTATCCACAATGTTGGAATCCCAACCTGATACACTGCGTATCCCATGTACAACTCTTGCATTCTTGAGACGTGGATATGCATTCTCCAAAGGGGATTTATGTATGACTTTCTGTTCACCTTGGAATTTTTCTCTTGGGCGCAAAACAGGGAGACAGCGGAGGCCCCCTCGCCTGCAAGGAGAACAATGCTTGGAAATTAGTTGGAATTACAAGCTGGGGAGCGGGTTGTGCAAATCAGAACAAACCTGGAGTGTATGCACGGGTCACTGAATACCTAGACTGGATCCACAAACAAATGGAGGTACACACCAATGAGCCGGGGCTCTGTGCTCACAATGTTTAGTCACTTTGTGTTCCTGTCTTTTCCCTCACCCTGCATCAGTCCCAGTACCCTGACCTACAGAGCAAAATGCTAGTCTGCCATCTGGCCTCTACCACTCCCAACCTGTGATCACTTTGACGTTAGGACTCAGGTATATTATCATTGCCAGATTTTGATCTGGACAATTTTTCCACACTCCACATGAAGGTTTTTGGATAGCAGAGGTCTGGTTTGCTAAGTATGCTTTTTTATTTTCCTTACTTAGTTTTATGCCTCGTAATTGGAGCTGCGACTTTGAGGGAACAGTTTTCAGTTTTGCTTCCAATTTCTGATGGAATGTAAATTGGGCAGGGCCTACAACGTGTGGTTCTACAGTCGACAGGTAATTAGCTGCTCCAGGTTCCCACTCAGACAACAGAGTTCAAATAATGCAGTTGGTATGCTGCCATCTGCGAGCGATGCCAGGGAGAGCAACCTAAGAATATTATCGATTATTTGCTGCATTTTTTTCTGATGGCTGGACTCGGTAATTCTGCGAGGAACAGGCTGCCACCGGCGCCACACGTAACGTTGTTACTCACTGGTGATGCGGGTTGATGACACAGGCTTGGCATCTGCTTTGGAGATTCTAAATCAGCACATCAGGTTACTGTCAGGAGTTGGCGTCACATTCACTTCAGCGGCCAGCTAAAGTTTCCCACTTGCCATCATTGTTACTGTGGGCCTTCGTGCCTCTTTTGATCATAGTCTTGGGCACTCTGTTTGTCTCTTATCACAGGCAACTTCCCTGCATCGCAGAGCCTTGCAGAGATGCAGTCTTGCATGGATGGCCAAGCTTTTAAAGCCTTCCTTGCTTGAGTAATGTTAGCAGACTGGGCATATTTACCAGATAGTAAGAACTGAAGATGCTGGAGAATCTGAGATAACAAGGTGTAGAGCTGGATGAACACAGCAGGCTAAGCAGCATCAGAGGAGCAGGAAAGCTGACGTTTCGGGCCGAGACCCTTCTTCAGAAAAACTTTCTGAAGAAATTTTCTGAAGAAGGGTCTAGGCACGCAACATTAGCTTTCCTGCTCCTCTGATGCTGCTTGGCCTGCTGTGTTCATCCAGCTCTACACCTTGTTATCTCTGGCATATTTACCATTAAGTTAAAAACTTCCCCTAATATTTGTTGCTCAGGATTAATAAATGTGGAGCTAGAAGAGCACAGCCAGACAACATCTGACCAACCTTTCACTGACCATCCACAATAACCCCCTACTGCATTTACCTATCTCCATCTCACCTATCCTTCCCCCAGCCTCACCCCGTCCCCTATTTATATCTGTGCTCCCCTCTTTCTTCCCAGTCCTGACGAAGAGTTTTGGCCCAAAATGTTGACTTTCCTGCTCCTTGGATACTGTCTGACCTACTGTGCTTTTCCAGCTCCACATTTGTTGACTTTAGCTTCCAGCATCTGCAGTTCTTACTGTCTCCATTTATGTTGTTCATGTCTGCAATGATAGGGGAGCTCAGTCTGTCCTGCTGAGGAAATAGGAACAAGCTTAATGCACAAACTTCCAAGTCCTCCATATTCAACGTTTGCTTCTCTGATAAAAGACTTCTCCTTCTACTGTTATGGACCAGACTGAACACCCTCAAACCATATTCAGAAGATAGTCTAAACCCTAACTTTTTATTACTTTAAAGGTAAGTGTAAGGCGTAGCCAAGAATTGGCTTAACTGTAACTCAATTGAAATGCTTAACAAAATCATAGATATACTAACTTCTACTAATTAACTGTCCCAATAAAGTAACATCTCATTAAACACACTGTTGGCAAAGGCAAAGTCAATAAACAGATTGTTTCACATGCAATTCTAGCAGCAGGAAGAGTACCTCAGCTGTTAGCCGCAACAGCGAATAGAATAAGCTTCTACATCCAACTTCTAGGCCCCAGCCACTACAGAAAGCCAAGTCTAAAAATCCTGATTCTGTGGGAGCTTGACCTCACCCATTCAGGCTGCTTCTATCGTTCAAACTTTAAAAAAAAAGACCAAAGCCTCACAAACAGAGGAGCAGGAAAGTTGACATTTTGGGTCAGGACCAGAACTGACCAGCACTGTCAACTTTCCTGCTCCTCTGATGCTGCCTGGCCTGCTAGGTGCCTCCAGCTCCACACTGCGTTATCTCTTACTCCAGCATCGGCAGTTCTCACTATCTCTGAGTGAGTTATAACCCCACTGCGAAGCCTCTTCCAAGGATGTCCACCTTGAAGAAGTTGTCCTTTTCCCTCCGGAAATTTCATTTCTGAAGAAGGGTCCCTACCTGAAACTTTCCTGCTCCTCTGATGCTGCATGGCCTGCTGTGTTCCTCCAGCTCCACACTGTGTTAACACTTATCCTATGGTTCTTCCCACCTTAATTCCTTTTCCCAGCCCCTACTTGTGTTCAAAATACTTTCTGAACTTTCTTCCCTTCCTTTGTGCTTTGGCTCCCTCCAAATTTATTTATATTTCTGTTTGATGTCAGATTGGTAACCAACGTCCTTTCTCCATCCAATTGTGGTCTCTCGCCAGCCCCCTCCACCCCTTCCCTCTCCCCTCCCCACTCCCTCGCTCTCTTTTTCTGGGGAGTGTCATTGTACAGGCAAGTTGTTGTAAGTAATGGTATGTTCAACTTATCTTTATTTCACAGAGAGAAGAGTCAAATGGCTGAAGACAAGAATAAATCAAATATATTTTAATAAATTGATGCCTACACTTTAAGCCTATTTCTAAAAATGACTATCTTTTAGGGTCATCCATCAATTATCTTCTGAGTTATTTTTTCATGCCTTCATTCGCTTTCTTTGGAGACTGATATGAAATAATGGAATGATTTTAAGTTTTCATATCAGGTTATGAGATGAACAGACTTCCCAGGGCCACACACCATTCTTATCGCAGCTGACAGTCAGAACCAGAGTTGAAAAGTCTAATACTAGGGGACATGCATTTAAGATAAGGAGGGAAAGTTCAAAGGAGATGTGAGTGGCAAATTTTTTACACAGAGAGTAGTAGGTGTCTGGAACGCACTGCCAGGGGTAGTGGTGGAGACGGATATAATAGGGGCATTTAAGGGACTTTTAGACAAACACATGACTAAGCAAGAAATGGAAGGATATGCACCAAGGGAAGGCAGAGGGATTAGTTTAATTTGGCTTCATGTTCGGCGCAACATCGTGGCCAAAGGGCCCATTCCTGTCCTGTACTGTTCTATTCTATGTTCTATGGCAGTTTTGTTAACTAAAACGCTTACATTTAAAGGGCTCCCTCAAGCTGAATTTACTTCTGATGTCAATCAACAGTGAGATGGAAACATTTTCCATTCAAAAGCTGACATACTACTGAGGATCTAAGAGAATGATTGACCCCTTGCTAAACAAATGCTGCATTCAAACAAGTGAGATAAGAATCTTCTCAGCTCTTAAGAGCCCTGGGCCATATGAGAAATATGTGAGATCAGCAGTTAGGAGCTTCCCAACTTTGAGAACAAGAAGCGTCATTTTCCAACTAACCGTCGAATGGTAAGAGGGGATTCTCACTACTGAGAAGCAAGAGACCTATTTACATTGAGCGAACATTAATGTATCATCATGACATTGTTGTTATGAAGAAGGTGATCGCCTAGTCATATTGTCGCTAGCCTCAAAATCCAGAGACTCAGGTCATATCCTGGGGACACCAGGTTTGACTCCCATTACTGCAGATGGGGAGTTTGAATTCAATAAAATAAAATCTGGGTTTGAAGTGTAAGGATGATCATGAAACAATTGTCAGTTGTCGTAATAATCCTTCTGGTTCACTAATGCCCATTAGAGAAGGAGACTGCTAACCTTGACTACATGTGAGTCCAGAGCCACACCAATGTTGGTGACTCTCAAATGGCCTAGAAAGCCATACAGTAGCATGGACTGCAGTGATCTAAGACTGCGGCTCGAGATTACCTTCTCAAGGGTAACTAATTATGGGCAGTAAATGCTGCCCAGTCAGTGATGCCCATGATTGAATTCAAAAGAAATGTCTCAACATTCTCAGCGTCACCATGACCCAAAGCTAAACTGAGCCAGCCATATAAACACAGAGCCTACAAGAGCAGGTCAGAGGCTAGAAATCCTGCAGTGAGCAATTCACCGTCTGACTCCCCAAAGCCTGCCCACCATCTACAAGCTACAAGTCAGGAGTGTGGCGGAATACTCCCCACTTGCCTGGATGGGTGATTGGCACTACCTCCCCAAGCATCCACTCTCTCCACCACCGACACTTCATAGCAGCAGTCTGTACTGTCTACAAGATGCACTGAAGTAATTCACCAAGGATCCTCAGACAGCACAATCCTAACACTTGAAAACCTCCATCGAGAAGGACGAGGGCAATAGATACGTAGGAAACACTGCAAGTTCCCCTCCAAGTCACTCACCATCCTGACTAGGAAATATATATTACTGTTCCTTCAGTATCGCTGGGTCAAAATCCTAGTATTCCCTCCCTAACAGCTTTGTGGGTCTACGTAGAGCAACAGTTTAAGAAGGCAGCTCACCACCACCTTCTCAAGGGCTCACCTGTGGCTATCAATGATGGAAATATCTCAGCAAAGGCCCAGGAATCACTTCCCTAGCTTACCACACAGTTCTTGGATACACCTGATCAGTTCCTGGGGATTTATCCATCTTTGTGCATTTTAAGATGTCCAGTACCTTCTCTTCTGTAATATAGACACTTTTCAAGATATCACTGTTTATTTCTCTAAGTGCTCTAGCTTCTATAGCCTTCTCTGGTGTTTGAGATGACTGAGTTTCTCTCTAATGCCTTATTATGGCATTTATTTTTAAAGCCACAACTGAACACTGACATGGAAAACATAATGGGTTTTTTTTGCATAATGCATTTAAAGTTAAGTATATCAGAAATAGAACAAACAAATTAGAGGTCAATTGATACTCTTGGTGTTTAACTGCAGATATGACTAAGAGAAGCAGAATCATTTCACACCTGTAATATTTTGTTTCAAAATTAACAAAAGGGTATAAATTTCCATTTCTTAAAAACCAATGGAATAAAACCAACCTAGACATTTGTGTTGTGCATATGTGATTTTATTGTCGGGAAGTCTTTCTATGCGCAAAAAAGTGATTGAGATCTAAGAACCACTGTTTTCTGTCAGCATCCAATGGTTTGATCAACTGGCGATGTTGATAGTACATGGTAGTCATTCTCTCTGAGTTAATCCATGTGTTTTCAGCAGGTACTGCTTACTCTGGGTAGTAACCTTCACCTCCAGAAATGCATTGTATTCCTGTTCTCATTATCTTTCTGAGAAATGAGCTGTAAAAGCTGTCTTCAGTTATTCAATTGTAGTCCATCTGAAGATTGGAGAGTTGTCATGGCAGCAGAACATTTTAGTTAACGCATAGCATTTGATGACAGTGTTTTGTTCCATTTCGAGGGATTTTATTGTCATCTCTGTTGATCGCCTAGCTGCTTCTGACAGAAAGTAAGTAGAAAATATCACCATCCTCTTGGCACCTACTCTGTGATATTAGGTATTTGATCAGAATGCTTTCCTCTCTATCTTTCTGCCATTATTGTCTCAACAAATGTCTTACAGTCAAAGAGATATACAGCATGGAAACAGACCTTTCGGTCCAACTCGTCCATACTAGACCAAATTAATCTTGTTCAATTCACCAGAATTTGCCCCATATCCTGCTAAACCCTTCCTATTCATATACCCATCCAGATGCTTTTTAAATGTTGTAATTGTACCAGCCTCCACCACTTCCACTGGCAGCTCATTCCATACACGCACCACCCTCTGCTTGAAAAAGTTGCCCTTTAGGTCCCTCTTGAATCTTTCCCATCTCACCTTAAACCTATGCCCTCTAGTTTTGGACTCCCCTTTCCTGGGGAAAAGACCTTGTCTATTCTCCCTATCAATGTCCCTCATAATTTCTTCTTTCTTTTAGCTGAGAAGGGGTGACACAATTGCTCAGTGGTTATATCACTAGACTAAAACTCTAGTAATCCAGGCTAATGTTCTGGGGACATGGGTTCAGTTCCCATCAGATGATGAAATTTAAGTTCAATAAAATAAAAGGAGACAATGTAACTAACCATCATTAGTTGTTGTTAAAAAGCCATCTGGTTCATTAATGTCTGTTAGGGAAGGAAATGTGCTGTCTTTACCTATTCTGACTGACATATGACTCCAGACCCACAACAATACAGTTAGTTTTAAACGCCCTCTGTGCCATTAAGGATAGACAATAAATGCTGTCCTGTCCAGGAGCATCTATATCCTATGAACGATCTTTTAATAAAAGTCCCGCACACTCTCAACAACCCTTGGTGAGGATAGTAGGAAAAGAAAACAAATTTATTATCATCTTCTTCAAGCTGGGCATCCTTGGAAGAGGCTTTGCAGTGGGGTTATCATTTTGTGTTGTGGAGCCCATCCTATACATCTCCCAGAGGTAGTTCATCTATCCTTCCACCAGAGGTTTATTGTTATAGTCAGTGGGGGAACACTGAAAAACATACCTTCCACTAAGTCGAGGTCTCTTATGCTGTTGACTGGGGTCAAAATAAAAGTTTGTCACAGGATTTGGGGTTATGTTTCGATCTCACTGCATCCAAACAAAATAGAGAGGTTAACAAAATAGACAGCAAACAGAAAGATACACTGAATGAGGATCCATAAAGTTAAAGACAATGAATTCAGTCATTTTTCGCTAAGGATTGTTCAAAAACCATTTACGACTCCTTAGACATTGAAACATTCCACGCACAGGTCCAGCAACAAACTTGCACAACATTCAGGATTTAGCTGACAAGGGGCAAGTAACATTCATGCCACACAAGTGCCAGGCAATGACCATCTCAAATAAGAGAGAATCCAGCCAAGCCAAAAGTAAAACAGCAAATGCCGGAAACCTGCAATAAGAACAAAAAGAATGTTTCAGGCTGATGAATTTCCATCAGAACTGAAGAGAAATCGAGATTTAAAAGATTTTAAGCCAGTGGAAGGGAGAGGCAACAAGAAGACTAGAGGTGATAGGGTGGAGGTCAAAGATAATTTATGAACAAAATATTTCATGGTGCAACGATCATCACTTTCTCTGTTCCCTCTGCCCAATGTTTCAAACATTTCTTCCAAGTGAAGCAGTTACGCTTCTTTCAATGTTGTGTACTGTGATGACTACTCACAACTTGGTCTCCTCTACATTGGGCAGACCAGACACTGGCTGGTTAACTGACTTGGAGAACACTTCGGATCTGTCCCAGTGCATGGCCCTCAACCTCTTCCATCAAGCGGAAGATACAAAGTTTACGTACACATACCAACAGATTCAAGAATAGCTTCTTCCCCCATTATTAGACTTCTGAATGGACCTCACAAAATTAAAATTTCATGTTGATCTCCACCTTTGTACACCTTCTCTGCAGCCGCACCATTGTATTCCTTGGTCTGTTCTTTTATCCTAATACACTTTATATGGTATGAAAACAGAAGTTACTGGAAAAGGTCAGCAGGTCTGGCAGCATCTGAGAAGAGAAATCAGAAAAACTGATTCTGAAAACGGGTCACCAGACTCACAATGTTAACTCTGATTTATTTTCATAGATCCTGGCAGACCCACTGAGCTTTTCCAGCAACTTCTATTTTCACTCCTGATTTACAGCGTCCTCAGTTTTTTAGGTTTTTATTTTGTATGGTATGATCTGCCTGTACTGCACACAAGACGAAACTTTTCACTGTAACCAGGCAGATGTGGTAGGATTAATAAATCAAATCAAATTGCTTATCATTTTAATTGGTTGACCTTGTTCCCATTCTAACCATTCTGTCCATGGTCTGCTGCAGTATTCCAATAAACACCTTATTTTTCAACTCAGCATTCCAAAGCCTTCTGGATTCAAAATTGAGCTTTGTGACATTGGATTATGATCCTTTTTATTTCCACCTTTGGTTTGCTGGGATGGTGTTCATCTTCTTTCTTTAACCCTTCATGTTGCACTCAGCTTTTTTTTTAATTTTGCAATTCACAGTTCATTTTGACACAACCTTTGTTTCTTCTCTATATCCATCACCACCCTCTTTGGCTGGAGTATCATGAATATCTCGTCACTTAATTTATGCCAGGCTTCACTGTATCACAAATCTTGTTCTTCCTGTTATGATCCTCCTTCCACTGTTTTAAAAAGATGTGACGAAAGGTCATTAATCTGAATCTCAGAATTTAACCATCTCTCCTTGACATTCAATAACATTACTACTGCTGAATCCCCAACTCATCAACAACCGAGGGGCTACATTTGACAGCAATTGAACTAAACCAGCCATACAAATACCGTGGTGAGAGGAGCAGGTCAGAGACTGGGAATTCTGTTCTAACTCACTTCCTGACTTCCAATAGCCTGTCCATCATGTAAAAGGCACAATTCCAGAGCACAACGGTACATTCTAAACTTGCCTGGATGAGTGCAGTTCCATCAACACCCAGTACCTATAAAGACAAAGCAACCTGCACATTTGGCACCTCATCCACTACATTTAGTCCCTCCATCACCGACATACAGTGGCAGTGCGTACCATATATAAGGTACACTGCACCAACTCACCATAGCTTCTTCAACAGCACCTTCCAAATGCATGTCCTCCAACATCTAGAAGGTCAAAGGCACATGATGCACGGCAGCCAACAAGTCAAATCACACGCACCATCCTGACTTGGAACTACATTATTGTTTCTTCACTGTCACTCGGTCAAAGTTCTAGAATTTGCATTCTAATGGCACTGTGGATCTCACTAAACCAAATAAATTGAAGTACTTGGAAGGCAGCTCACCAACGTATTCACTAGTGAAATTAAATGTTGGCCTGGTCAATGATGTTTAAACCTTTGAAAGAAACATTAAAATGAAAAAGGATCATCCTATCTATAGGAATTAGCCTTGTTTGAGTAGTACCCCGTGCACCTCTGAAACCAGAGGTCAAAACTCAACTTTTACTACAGAGACTGATCATTCAGTACATTATTGTGGGAATGCTACACAGTTAGCAGCCCTGTCCTTCAGGTGAATTGGTAAATAGAAGCCTCATATGCCATCTCAATTGAATGTTCAGTCAATTAAATGTGTTGTGTCTGTGACCTTCCGTCACCAATTCTGATGGAAGTCTATTGATTTGAAATGTTTTATTTTTCTTTCTTCTCAGATGCCACAAGAAGTGTTGCGTACTTACAAAGATTGCTGCTTTTATTTCAGAGTTCCAGCACGTACAAACATGTATAAACACTGGAACAGCTGAGCCTGGAGAAAATAATTGTGTCAATAAGAGCTTCAGCAACACTTGGGCTGAAATAGCCTAAGGCACCAGTGTCATGACAATGTTATAATTGATAGTATGAAAGGAAGGTCATGGCTTGGAGTAGTGAGCGTCAGAAACTCATTTAAATGATGCTTCAAACCTAAATTTGGAACAGGTTACTAGGTCTATGTGATCCCAGAGAGATAAAAACTGTGAAAAGGCAGTAACACTTGGAAATCAACACACTGGAAATCCACAACGTGTACAAGATGAGTTGAACAGATATGTGTTACTCCTAAGTTTTGCTTGGTTTTTCGTCTCGGTTGTTTTTTTTTTAAATTCATTCACAGAATGAGTGTGTCGCTGGCCAGCATTTATTGCCCAACCCTAATTGCCCACAGGGCAGTTAGTAGTCAACTACATCGCTGTGGGTCTGGAGTTACATGTAGGCCAGAGCAGGTAAGAATGGCAGTTTCCTTCCCTAAAGGGCATTAATGAACCATTACTGGGTTTTACTGACAATCGATAATAATTCCATGGTCATCATTAAAATTTCAATTCCAAATTTTTATTGAACTCAAATTTCATCGTCTGTCATTGTGGCATTTGAACCCGGGTCCACAGACATTATATGAGTCTCTGGATTAATTGTCTAGCGATAATACCACTCCCCGTTGCCTCCCTTAGCTCGGGCTAAACTGACACTCTAATTTCTGCTGGCCCATTTTAAGGATTGATTTCTGGTTATTGAGCACCTGACAAAGCCACAAGGCACAAGCTGCAGTCATTTGTGAACCTGTTTCAGAAAGAAGCTTGGGAGAGATGTCAGGCACCAGTTCCCTAATCAATGTGGAATGAGACACCTAGTGACATGGACTGGTTGGGAGCACAGTGCATGCCATGTTGAAATATTCAGCATCTGTTTATTGCCTGGATCAATACAAGGTCAACATGCGTAGCGAGGCATAGAACCAAATCAATTTGAACTAGCACATTCTCTGACTTAACATTTTAATACTGCTGACCAAGCAAAGATCTTACACTTCTTTTGCCTCATCTGCAAAATGCTTTTCTGGATTATGAGTGACGTTTTGTTGATGCAAATTAAGGTACACTGACCTAGTTTGATTTGCAAGTTTTACATTTTCCTAATATTTAGCAACATCACGTTGCATGCCTGCTGTTTCAAGGATTCCTGAAGAATCACAGTTAAAGCTCACCTTGTGAATGGCTGATAACCTTCAGAATTGTTTTGAATCTGATTTGATATTACATTATTATTCATTTATAGTTAGCACATTGCTTCGATATTCAACATCCCTTGCTTCAATCAGAACCATACTTATCTCAGATGAAAATCTGTTTCTAAATTTTTGGTCAAGGTAGAACTGGAAAACATGTAAAAGTGGGACTGAAGATAAGGAAGTAGTGGCTGCTTATGACAGAGCTGAGGGACTGATCATTGGAGTGACCTGGGAATTGATTTTGGGGGCTTCAAATATTTCTAAATCAGACCATTCAAACACATTCAGATGTTCAGATTCAATTTTGACAAAAGATTTGGAGGGAGACTTCTTTCAAATCTGAAGAGACGTCTAAATTAGACATTATTATTACGCACTATTGTGTAACACAATAGAAGATTATTATTATTGAGAAGCTAAAAAAAAATGTGGGAGGAGGAAAAATACTCTGTCATTGTCTCAACGTAATATAGCCAGAAAGGACAGACTACAATAAGTGTGTGGTCAGTGTTCATTTTTCTTCTCTCCTTGTCTCTTTTTCTCTCTCTCTCAGATACAAACACATGCATATGCTCACATCTACATCTACAGCACAGACAAGTTACATTCATGTCACACAAGTGCCAGGCAATGAACCATCTCTAACCACCTTTCTTTGGAACAGCAACATTAGCAACATTACCATCACTGAATTACTAACCAGAAATGTAACCGAACCAGCCGTATCATTACTGTGACAACTGCAGCAGGTTAGAACTGAGGAGTTCTGTTGCATGTGATTTACCTCCTGACTCCTCAAAGATTATCCACTATCGACAAGCGAAGGAACAAGCTCCACATGTCTGGACGGAGTTCCAAGTCATCCAAAATAAAGCAACCTGCCAGACTGCCACCCCATCCACCACCTTAGAATATCATTCCTTCCATATGGTCACAGCAGTGTGTACCATCTACAAGATGCACTGGAGCAGCTCCACGAGACTCCTTTGACAGAATCTTCCAAACTGAAGAATTGTACTCACTTAGAAGGACATGGAGAGCAGATATGTAGGAAAATCATGCTCACACATTCCCTTCCAAGCCAAAAAAAATCCTCACAATTATATTGCCACTGCTTCAGTCATTAGGTCAAAATCCTGGAACTCCCTTCCTCATAGCACCATGCGTATCCCTACACCACAAGAAATGCAATGTTTCAAAGAAGTAGCTCAGTACCACCTTCTCAAGTGCATTTAGAGTTGTGTGCAATAAATGTGGCCTTGTCAGTGATGTACACATCCGATGGATTAAAAAAAAGTCATCCAGCCCATAATGCCTGCGCCGACTCTTTGAAATTAATCGCACTCTGCTGATCTTTTCTCATAGCCCTGCAATGTTTTTTTCCTTTCGTAACGACACATCACTCTCTTCTTCAAGGTGACAAATGAATTTGCTTTTACCAACCTTCCAACAATACATTCCAGATCACAGCAGCTTGCTAACTAAAATTTGAAGTGAATGTGTGGGATTCAGGAATCGCAGGATACCTTTAAACTAATTTAGCTCTAGCTCTCAAAACGAAAGCATCTCTCTGGGCTCCACTTCATTGCAGTCATCATGTCACATCGTCCTCCAGCCAAGCAGGTTCATCAGCAATCTTATAGCTCCATCTCTTCTGACTTTATGATACAAACATACATAATCTCCTTGACCTTTCTTTATTTTTGGTGTTCTGTATTTTACAAATTCTAATTACTTTAATGTTAATTACTTAACTTTTATAGCAATAATCTTCCCAGAACTAAATGCTACACGTAAAATATTGATAGAATCCCTACAGTGTGGAAGCAGGCCATTCAGCCTGCCAAGTCCATACTGACCCTCCAAAGAGTCCAGAGACACATCCCCTACCCTATCCCTGTATTCCTGCATTTCCCATGGCTAATCCACCTAATCTACACATCCTTGGACACTATGGGCAATTTAGCATGACCAATCCACCTAACTTGCACATCCTTGGATTGTGGGAGGAAGCCCACACAGACACGGGGAGAATGTGCAAACTCAACACAGATAGCCCCCCAAGGTTGGAATCAAACCACTGAGCCACCATACCACCCCATTCATATTGACATGAACCATGAGCTAGAAATTGGCAACATCTCACTTACTCCATCAAAACATGTCATGATGTTGAAAACCTCTTTTAAACCTCACCTTAAGCTACTCTAAGGAGAATAATCCCATTTTCTCTAATATTCCCACAGAGTTGAATCCCAAAGCCACAGCCTCAACATAAACTTGACTTGAATAAAGCAGTTCTTCAAAGCAGCTATGCTGAAAATTCTGGGAATTTGAAGAAAAATATTCCAGTAGTGTCTCGGACTAAATAGAATCAAAATATGTTGAGAGTTTGGATACATCACATAGGCTGACACTGCACAGAGTTCCCAAGACACATAGGGAAATAAAAATACTCTAAAAATTTTAATTGGTGGGTGTATATGGAAAAAGAGAGCTATCATGTTAGTAATCAGATGTTCCTATTGTTAAACATATCCATGTATATGGTGTACAGCTGGATGAACACAGCAGGCCAAGCAGCATCAGAGGAGCAGGAAAGCTGACGTTTCGGGTCTAGACCCTTCTTCAGAAAATGGTCCTCTGATGCTGCTTGGCCTGCTGTGTTCATCCAGCTCTCCACCTTGTTATCTCAGATTCTCCAGCATTGGTAGTTCCCACTATCCATGTATATGGTCTTGGTGTTTAGCACAATAGATTATACAATCTGAAGGGGAATATAAAAATAAAGAAGCATTGTTTGAAATAAATGCCACAAATTTTTTAAAAACACTGATTTTTGTTTTATTTAATTGTTCCGTTTTAAGGAAACAGAATATATCACTGGCCAACATAAGTACATCTATTCAATACCCCCACCCCGACCAGACATATAAATTACATACTGAGATATACTTGACATCTTAAAAAGCATTAAAACATATTTTGTACGATAATTGTTCATACAGGTATCTAAAATGGAAACAGTTCTGTCACCAGATTTGCTCTAGCTGTTTGGCAAAACAAAGCAAATTTTAAAGTGAATAGCTAAGTTGCTAGAACATTCCAGAGATCCTGGGGTAAATAAGAGCATCGAAAGAAGCAAGCACATGCTTCACAACACTGCCAAATTGGCCTCCTTGAGTCCTATTTCAACATCTCAACAAACTCTTTGAGTGAGTTCAGTAGGTTCTATGAATGAAGTTTTTTTTGGTGAATAAAATTGAAGATCCAGCGAAGTAATAATAATTTTCATTGGTTTATGCTGTTGCTGTGACAACACTTGGGGTCAACATTGACCGAACAAAACTAGGCTCAAATAAGGGATTTGAACACACATGCATCAATAGCGTCCTCAATGCTCCAGAAATCTCCAGGGACAAAAGATCGATCTTCAGGACACTCATTGTTAGTGGTCCCAAAGATGTGACTGATCACTGTGGCACCCAAGAGGAGGGGTTGAATATTTTTGCATGACATTTGATCATCATGCAGCAGAAAAGCCTGTATTGTGTTGAAAAAACACTTACCAATTTGTATCATACGCATCAGAAAACATGCAAGAGTTACAAATTTCAAAGGGAGCGACATGAGAAAAGAGTGTTGATTGGATGGCAAATTGACTTTGATCCATTGAGGCATTGCTCTGGAGAATGTATTGGGAACTACTGCAGTCCATGCTTTAGCTTACTTAATAAAAGGCACAGTGTTCCTTTTTTCCTGCAGAGGACATGTTTCGATGTATCAATATATTAATTTCTATCAAACATAAGTGAGCACGGCTAATAATATTAAATTGGTTGCTGGTGTAATTCTTTGCACACTTGGAGTTGTTGAGCAAGTGCTATCCAATCCGAGAATCACATCTAATGTTAGACCTTATGTTGTAAAACATGGACTGGTCCTCATGTAGTATAAATTGTTGTTCCCTTTGAAACTTGGCATTCTTGCATCTATCCTGATGAGCGCAACATGGAAACCTTTAACAGTATGACTCTGTCTTCAGCAATATTTAAGTTGACAATGAAAGCTGATTTACCAACATTTCCTTGGTAAAATCCTTGAAAGACCTATGAGAAGTGATCATATTTTCACATGGTGATGGCAATAATTTTCACAAAGGCTTTATCCTTTTTTTTATTAGACCATTAATAGGGAGCTAGTGTCAGGAATACATTCCTCCCATCAACATTTCTAACATGTGAACTTTAATACAGTGAGCCCATTCAATTTATGGAATTCCTGATGGTTTCCTTTCCTCCAGAATAAGGTATTGCAAAATGATACAGGCTATTTTACGTATCACCATATAATTGTTAATATTTACAATATTTCTGGTGAATCCCAAAAAAAATGCACCAGTACAACTTTTACTGGACTTCGTCTCTCAAACTGGTCTCACAAGCAACCTGAGCAAGTGCAGCTTTATCAATGAGACAAGGCAGCAAGAGCCTTTGACAAGGTAACGCTCTGTCTACAACGACACAACTGCATTGTAACGTGCAAAGAGATTCAAGTAACGTATGTTGCATTCTAAGTGCCTAAACTATTTACAGTAATGCAATAGAGATCCTCTTCCCAAAAGCAGAGGGACATGATAGATAATAGTTGAATAATGTCATTCCAGTCAAGAAAAATACAAAGTTTTTACAAATTTTGCCTTGATTAAATGTTTTACTTGCATTGATTTTTGCTTGTTCTCAGCATTAGTCATTCTCAGACAAGGTTTCATGTTAGCAGTGATGACAGACTGGATTCCTGGAGCCATACCAAATATGGGTGCTTTGTATCTTGTACATGCAGTATTGTTATTTCCAATTCCATGGAACAGGTGACCTGCCCACTGTTACTTTGCCTTGAATATTGCAACTGGCCCTTTATCAGCACACTGTCGAAAATATTTTGTTAATCTATTTGTCTCCTAGGTTTTCAAATTCTCGTTTCTGGTGCTCATTTGGCAAGATGGAGCCAGATAAAGGAGAATGAAACAACAGAACACACTAAAGGTGTTTGGTGAGGTAGGGTGGGACAGGGTTGTAAAGCTTAACTATCAGCACAGACTAGTTGGGCTAAATGGCCTGTTTCTGTGGCGTACATTTTACAGAATAATACTTTTCAAGAACTACAGCAGTTTCCACCATGAATGGAAGACTGTAGCCATTCTTTGCTATCGTAATCCAGAAAAAAACCTTCTCACTAGTGCACTCCTAGCTGCCTTAGAAGTGAAAGAGGTCAGTATTGGAACGCTTGGCACTCAATGTCAAATTTAATCACTCCCACAGCTGAGATAAATGTGGAGTAAGTTAGTTCTGGAATAAACCTTAACACTAAACTGAAAACAGTGCCTTTTTGCACTGTGATCTTCCATTTCAGACACCAGCTGATCCTGAGCCCTTCCAAGTGAAAACAGCAAAGAGAAACACGGCATATGTTGCAAATTCATATGTTCCTTTTGTCAAAAGTCCAGAGAAATAATTTACACACATACAGCACCTTTTGCGCTCTCAGGACACCTGCAGCTAATTGGATAATACTGTAAGCAGCCGTCTTGCACAAATTTACCAGAGGGGAGTCCAAAGATGTGCATGTTAGGTACATTGGCCATGTTATATTGCCCAGTGGTATCAAGGGATGTCTGGGAAAGGTGGGTCAGCCATGGTAAATGCAGGGTTACAGGGAGAGGGTGGAAAGCCCTTCGGAGGGTCGGTGCAGACACAATGGGCCAAATGGCCGCTTTCCGCACTGTATGGATTCTATGATTCTAGGTGAACACTTCTTGAAATTGGTTAATGGGGGAACGTGCGGTGAGGACATTGGGTGAATTTCCCTCTGCTCTTCATGTAGAGGCAAATCATGTGTCAGCGCAGGCTTGACGGGCTGAAGAGTCTGTTCCTTTATTCTTTTGTTTTCTTTTAGTGCCAGAGGAACAACAGCATTAACCTGAATCAATGTCAGTTTGATACCTCATTGAAGGACCCCTCCAACAATGCAACATTGAAGCATCAGTGAAGATGATGCGATCACAACCTGGAGCAGGCCTTGAACTTACAGGCTTCAGACAGGGGACAGCTCCTCCACTTCCAGTTGCACTTTATTCCCAATTTTTGGATCCAGTGTGGATGGGAGCAGACAGACCAGGAGACCTCCTTATTGATTGCTCAATGGCCTGGCCAAAGCAGCCATCAGTAGGTTGTTGCATCAGACGATTGAGGGGTTTGTTCAGCCTGACTTGTTGCATCTGCTCATCAGCTCTGTCTGTGCCTGAGTGTCCTGGACAAGAACATGTGGTGTACCCAGCCTTCCATCACCTTTGAGCACCGGGGTTCGTCATTGACCAGGAAATAATATGTGATGGAACAAAAACAGAAGTTGCTGGAAAAGCTCAGCAGGTCTGGCAGCATCTATGAAAAGAAAATCAGAGTTAATGTTTCGGGTCCTGTTCTGAGAAGGGGACACCAGACCCAAAATGTTAACTCTGATTTTTTCTTCACAGATGCTGTCAGACCTGCTGAGTTTTTCCAGCAACTTCTGTTTTTGATTCAGATTTACAGCATCTGCAGTTCTTTTAGTTTTTAAATAATACGTTAAGTTTTCTTTGAAGTTCTGTTTTTGTTTAGTTGGGTTAGTCATGCCTCTTTAAAATTGGACACTTAATCAGTTCCGGGCTACGACAGAAGCAGTATAACCTTCTGACTGAAAAAAAAGATACTGCACCCAAAACAATAATGTAGCTCTTTATCTTTTCAGTGTTGAGCAGTGCTTCCAATATTTTCTGTGTTTTGTTCAGAAACACCATTCTTGTTTCTATTACAATCTTCCGGAGTGAAATGGAGCATTTAGCTCCTCAGTCTGGTGTTTCAGGTTTGATCAAGATGAGACAGGTTTGACATTGGTGCTGAGGAAGAAGTGATTTTCATTCCAGCTAATTGGGGCCAACATTAAAGGAGGCAGTCTGTAATTCCACTTTTTTCACACACAGCCTTGTGACCTAACAAGAGGTAAAATTTTATTGACTCTCTCTCTCTTGCATTGCAATTTTATTGTTCACTGCTTTGACACAGAGACACAGTCAATTAGAAATAAGCAATGTAGCAGCACTATCAATATTGCCCTGAGTTACTCCAATTCATGGATTCAGAGAATACCTCCAAGTGCACAGCACTTTGTTGGTCAGCCTGATGCAGAAGAACACAGTTCACTGTCTGCCGAAGCCTCACCAGAGGGGAGACAATGGCCTAGTGTATTATCACTAGGCTATTGAGACCCAGTTAATGTTCTAGGGAAGAAGAAGGGTCCCGACCCGAAACGTCAGCCTTCCTGCTCCCCTGATGCTGCTTGGCCTGCTGTATTCATCCAGCTGTACACCTTGTTATCTCTAATGATCTATGGACCTGGGTTCAAGTCAAGTCCTAACAGAGTGGAAATTGAATTCAATTTTAAACAAAAAAGTCTGGAGTTAGGTAACTAATGATGCTGGAATTGTCGGGAAATACTCACTGGCTCCACTAATGCTCTTCAGGGAAGGTAATTGCTGCCCTTATCTAATCTGGGTAAAGTCATCAAACCTGCAGCAATGTGCTTTCTGGACATTTGGGAACGGACAACATATCCCATGAATGAAATTTAAAAGAAAAAATTCTTGAAGTATTCACAGGAGTACTGTTGCTGGACCTAAGAACAGAAAATATGGTGACCAGATGAATGCACATGTCTGTTTCTATTTATCAGCGTACAACAATAGACTCTAGGTGCTTCCATGTTATGGAAGACAAAAGCCTAATGCTTAAGAACCTTCCCCTTCCCTCTAGATTCTATTTATTCTGCTGGATTCCCCTGACCCAACCCCATCCTATTGCAACATCCAATGAGACCATTGCAGATTTGTATCTTAAATCCACCTGCCCCTCCCTTCATTCCAGGGCTCATCAAACAAATAAGCACAGAAACTAGAAACTTTGTCCAAATTCAAGATCCCTTCTACCAGTCAGAGCACCATCACTGCTAATATGACAGAGAATGATCATTTTCAAACAAAAAAGCACATTTTAAACAGAAGCACCTCAGTGTTGAGAAACAGATTGCAAATTTATACTATAATCGGCAGTGCTCAAAGAGGCTGGAATAATTCGGAAGGAGTCCTGGAACTCCTGAACAGTTGTTCTTTGATGCGAATGATAATCGGAATAGCTAAGGGTGGGTGGGAGGCGGAGGTGGAGTGTGTCCATGAGCCCATTCTACCCCGATGCTGAGTTAAAATGGCTGCCACTCAGTTGAATCAAGTGCCACTGAAATGCTTCAGAAAGCAAAGACAACATGGCTCAGTAATGGTTAAGTGATCAGCCAGCAACTCAAAAAAGAGATTGTGCCTTTTATGGGTTTTTGACAGCAGTTAGGGTCTAATGAGAGCAACATCAGGAAGGTGGCTACACTATGGGCCTTTTAAGTTTTTATTTTAAAAAATTCACCCCTCTCCAACTTACTGCCAAGCTCGCTCACCATTTCCTGATCAAGAAGTTAACTCTTCTAGAGGTGTTCACGCACCGACGTTGGGGATTATCAGTGAAAGTTTGCTCAAGCGTATCTAAATGTGTACAAGGTCGTTACCCTTAAACCCGATGTCATCTACCACCTCAGCTTCTCGCTGTTTATCTATGTTGGACAATATCTTATCAATTAGGGGATTGGCTAGTGAGCTAAACAAAGTTTGTTTCAAAATAGTCCAATTATAGAGTTATAAATCCACCCTCTCCGATGTTACTCGCTGAACCCCTCTCCGGCCCCAAAGATGAAGGTTGACTTGACTCATCCAGTTGACAAAATAGAAAGATGGGATGAAGGGCAGATTACAGTGGATCCTGCGTTTCCCACACATCACAATTTTGTACAATTAAAAAATGAGTGCAGGCGTCTGACCCATCCACCAGATACTCAATATTTTTAGCTCATTGTCAGATAGAAAGGGCAAAGGTCATAAAACCCTTGTGGAGACTATGAAGAATCTCCAACGTTGCCCAAAGTGCAAGCTCTTTTAAATACAGAAGGAACACAGGTGAAATTAAATAGACACTGAAACCAATGCTCACTTAGCCACAATCCTCCTTCAGAGAGGTGAAATCCAACAGGTAATTTTAACCCAATGGGAAGCTGTCGCGATTGGATTGGCAGCCCAGTTTAATATTCTACAGATTTCAAACCGTCCCTCTGCCAATTGTGAGATTTGTACAGAGAACTGACAACTCAGGGACTCTCTCTCAGGGCGTGAGTTGGATCTCTGCTCTTTCTACATCGGCTTGGCCAAGTTCAAGATGTTGGATGTCCGAATGCACCAGAAAGTTATGAGACCCAACTCACGGTTGAGAGCACTGCGTGACTTACAAACAGAGCATTTGCTGTCTTCTCCACCCACGCCCAACAACATTCCCCTCTCCCAACCCAAAGTCCTGAAGCAAAGCTGACCAGCAGCTTTATCCCAAAACCAGCCCTAACCCCAGCTTTCTCCCTTACAGGGCAGCAAAGGATAGACAACTTTGCTCTTGAGAGCCAGAAATGTATTGTGATATGCTTGGATGCTCCTATGTAGCTTCAGTTGCCCTGATGCGCTGCAGGAATCAACTGTCAGAGCATATCACATGTGATGAGAACATTTGGCACCATGTCAAAATTCATATGCTTCAAAATAGGGCTTTAGTCATCATTTTTTTTTCATTATGTGACTGTAGAAATGACCAGGTAATCAGAGCCAACGCTGGTATCTGCCTAGGGCTCGATACCGGAGGGGTTTTAGACATTTTATGTCTATGGCAGAAATTCCCTGAGGCGCAAGTGTCAACATTGGTGTTCAGAGGTATCCACCTGATCTACCTCTCAGCCCGGATCTTATACCTCAGGACAAAGTAGGCTATGAGGCGCAAGGTGACAAAGAAGATCCCCAGGACGATGAAGTCCAGGTAGAGTTTGCCATGTTCAACATCGAGCTCTTTCAAAATGGCCTGCGACTTCTGGAAGTGGCACGTCTCATCTTTCTCACAGTGGAGATCTTCACGGTCAAGACCATAGATGGACAGGATGACGCCTTCAAAGCCGTATCTATAGGAGGACAAAGGTCTGGTCAGTGTTTGGGTGAAGAATGGCAATGCTAAGAATTTAGCAAATGCAACAGGGATGGGAAGTGGCCATTCTGCCCATTAAGTCCACTCCTTCTACAGATTTTGAAGTCTTTGACCTACACAGCACCCTCCTCAACATCAGAATGCCCCAATTCACTTTACAGTCAGTGAAGTACATTTCAAAAGGTAGTCAGTGTTGTTATGTAGGAAAAGTGGCAGCTAATTTACGCATTGAATGTTCCCACAAACAGCAATGTGTGATAGTGATTGGCTAATCTGTCTTATTGCCACCCAGGTTGATAGGGTTGTTAAGAAGGTGTACGGTGTGTTAGGTTTTACTGGTAGAGGGATTGAGTTTCGGAGCCATGAGGTCATGTTGCAGCTGTACAAAACTCTGGTGCAGCCGCACTTGGAGGATTGCGTACGGTTCTGGTCACCGCATTATAGGAAGGATGTGGAAATGTTAGAAAGGGTGCAGAGGAGATTTACCAGGATGTTGCCTGGTATGGAGGGAAGGTCTTATGAGGAAAAGCTGAGGGACTTGAGGCTGTTTTCGTTAGAGAGAAAGAGGTGACTTAATAGAGACATACAAGATGATCAGAGGATTAGATAGGGTGGACAGTGAGAGCCTTTTTCCTCGGATGGTGATGGCTAGCACGAGGGGACATAGCTTTAAATTGAGGGATGATAGATATAGGACAGATGTCAGAGGTAGGTTCTTTACTCAGAGAGTAGTAAGGGCATGGAATGCCCTGCCTGCAACAGTAGTAGACTCGCCAACTTTAAGGGCATTTAAATGGTCATTGGATAAACATATGGATGATAATGGAACAATGTAGGTTAGATGGGCTTCAGATTGGTTTCACAGGTCGCTGCAACATCGAGGGCTGAAGGGCCTGTACTGCGCTGTAATGTTCTATGTTCTATGATGTTTAGTGAGGGATAGATATCAAAAGATGTTGAAATTCTGCAGAAAGCAAAGACAACACAAATCAGCCACCTGCCAGTTGTTCAAAAGACAGATTATGAGTTGTTGAGAACAGTGAGGACAACACCAAAAATGTCGACACTGTGGGTCTTTCAACTTCCATTTGAAAAAATGCATCCCTCTCCAACTTGCTGCCAAGCTCCCTCACTGTTTCCAGATCGAGAAGTGAACTCTTCTAAAGATGTTCACACACCTTAGGGAGGACTCCCCTGCTCTTTGAAATCATGCCATGGGGTCTTTTACCTTCACCTAAGAGGGCAGATATCTCCTCGTGCTAACACTGCAACTCAGTCACAGACTGGGAGCAGAGATAAAAGGTACTGCAGATGCTGGAGAATCCGAGATAACAAGCGTGGGGCTGGATGAACACAGCAGGTCAAGCAGCATCATAGGAGCAGGAAAACTTGACGTTTCGGGCCTAAACCCTTCATCAGAAATGGCCATTTCTGATGAAGGGTTTAGGCCCGAAACGTCAAGTTTTCCTGCTCCTATGATGCTGCTTGACCTGCTGTGTTCATCCAGCCCCATGCTTGTTATCTCGGATTCTCCAGCATCTGCAGTACCTTTTTATCTCTGATACATATATATCTTACGTTTTTTTTATATAGATGTTGTATCAATAT
>JAHRHZ010000060.1:291896-337033 GCA_024137785.1 Ginglymostoma cirratum | reverse complement strand
TGGGGACACCAGTAACCAATGGCCCAAAGCAGGGACACCAGTGGCCAACAGCCCCAAGTACGGACACCAGTGACCAATGGCCCAAAGTGGGGACACCAGTGACCAATGGTCAAATTGGGGACACCAGTGACCAATGGTCAAAGCAGGGACACCAGTGGCCAACAGCCCCAAACATGGATACCAGTAACCAACAGCCCAAAGTGGGGACACCAGTGTCCAAAAGCCCAAAGCGACCACACAACAAGTAACTGTCAGCTGCAAAGGATCAGTCTAGGGCCTCTGAATCTCTGACCTGGAGGGATGTGGATGCTGCTCCAATCAGGAGACCCAAAGACTGCGCCACCAATGATGTCATGGTCCCTAAAGCTGCAAAGAGAATAAAGCGCAGGGCGTCGCAGGGTTGTGATGTCATCCAGTATACGATGCTGCAGTAAGCCACAGGAAACATAACCTACAAAATCAAATCAAAGCCGTCAATCTCAACACAGTTCCATTGGCATGTGCTAACCCCTCTATCCTGTGCTTTTATGGCTAAGAGCTCCACCCAATTCCACCACCCAGCGATTCCCACTCTTCCCTTCCCTTGCCATGAGATCTGACATTAGTCCAGCTAAGATCAACCAGGTAATGGACGTGAGAAGAAGCAGGACTGATTTAAAAGAACAATAAGGATAAATGGGGCCTGTTCAGTCTTGAAAGGGTATGAGTACATATTGGTGCCCATGATATCTAATGATAAAGCATTGCTTCAAATTAGACTGACCAGAATGAGAGGGGAACAGGTTCAAATGAAGGAAAAGATAAAGTCTGCACTGAAATCTGGATGTTTTTCAACGAGGAGTGATAAATATGCAGAACGATTCCTGCATAGTTCAGTTCGGTTTGTTTTAAGAAACAGCTGGCATGTCAGGTGAGGCGTTCATTCCTATGAGCAGAGATGGGCCACGTACTCACTTATTTATCACACTCTTGCTTTGAAAGCTAAGAGATGCAGTGACCAAGTTTTTTTCCTCTGTGGCCTCTGATAGTATGTATGAGTCCCATATCCTGTCATGGTCTGGACCTGGGTCTTTTTTCTCAAGTGTAGTCACATATGGAAAGGCCTTTATTCTGTGCAGCAGGTCTCAATGAATCTATGACTCTGTGTGTTTGTACACCCCGAGGACTGCTGTATCTGAAGCATGAAGGTCACTGTCACCATTCTGACACTGATTAGGGATAGGTAACAAACATAAGCCTAGCCAACGATGCCACATCCTATGAATGAATAAACAACATCATTAGAAGAGGGTTGATAAGAAAGGAGTGTTTAAAATTAAGAAAGGATGCGAGAAGTAGATACGAGAGGAGACGGGGGATACAGTAGCAACTAACTGGACTGACAAACCAGTAAATCTTCAGGCCAGCAGGGCAATGGGTTTTACCAATGCCTCACCTGGAAGGGAACATCTGCCATTGTCTTTGCCAAATAGTAGGCCTTTAAGCTGTACCAGTAGTTTAGATGTTCTCGAAGGAAAACTCCCATCTCCAGCGGAACTGTAAAAATGGAAAAGCAACATACTCAGATCAATCCCGGTGCTACACATTAGCTCAGGAAAGAGTTACAGCCCACTGACCCTTCACCTGTAACTCCTGAGTCTCTGCGACAGGACTGATTGGTGTGGGTGGAGTTCCCTCTTTTACTTCATAGCGATACACGAACAGCAGAATCACACCTTTATGATTTCATTCACAAGTGGTTAATTGGTGAGGAACTGCACCAGTAGCTTCAACAATTCCCTCCCCCCAGGGCAGGTGCTGAAAACAGACTTGTGAAAATGGAGCTTTACAGCGTTCAAGAGCTGAATTGAGCAAACGCAGTCGACGATAATTTAATCCCCAGTCCAAACTCCCCTTTCAGAAACGTTGCAATCATTTTACAAGTTGTTTTCAAATTGCTGTCTCCTTCACAGCTAATCAAAGGTATAGGGAATGAAAGGCTGGCTAATTTGACAGGGCAGTGGAAGGACCTAAGCTAAAGAGATGGTGAGATGGGGCTGGATTTTGCCACGGAGCTGAGTTAAGAAGACTGATGGGCCAGGGATTCTACACAGGAATGTAGTAAGCAGTTCGCAAACATGTTGCTACCTCCACAGAATTTTCCAGGAGGCGAGGTCTTGGGAAGGAGACCTCCCCATGGAGAAGCGACAGGAAATCAATGAGCCTCACTTCTAACCCAATACAAAGGGAAGGTAGACAATGCATGTCAGGTGATTCCTCACTGAGATCATGGTCAAATACAACAGTGTGAGTTGAAGAGGAAAGTACGCTTGTCAAAGTGGCGTGGCACATTGGCTCAGTGGTTTGTACTGCTGCCTCACAGCGCCAGGGACTCAGGTTCCAATTCCAGCCATGGGTGACTGTGTGTGGAGTTTATCATGTTCTCACTGTGTCTGTGTGAGTTTCTGCCTGGGGCTCTGGTTTCCTCCCACAGGCCAAAGATGTGCAGGTAGGTAAATTGGTCATGCTCCATTGCCCATTGTATCCAGAGATGTGTAGGTTAGGTGGATTAGGCATGGTAAATGCATGTTATGGGGATAGGGTTGGGGGCTACTGAATCTGGGTGGGATGCTCTTTGGAGGGTTAGTGCAGACTTCATGGGTGAAATAACCTTGAACTGCACTGTAGGGGTTCTACGATAAAGAGGGAGTATGACAGCAGAGTGGCAGCCACTGAGAAGAGATTCCAAAAATCTTCTACTGCTTGTGAATTGTAAGCAGACAGTAATGGGTCTGGTTGGGACAGAGAGGATGATAGGCATCCAGAACAAGACTTAACAAGTTACTTGACAGGATGGATACCAGGAGGACTTTTCCTCTTGTGGAGGAGACTAGAACAATGCTTTAGAGTAAGAGGTCTCACTTTTGTTATGAAGAAATCATTTCTTTGTGAGGGTTGTTATTCTGTGGAATTTGATTCCCCAGGAATGAGTGGAGGCTGAGTCTTATTCAAGGCTGATTTTGATAGATTTTTGATCGATAATGGAGTTAAGGGAGTTGGGGGAAGTGGGGGCTGACCAGAAAGTGGGTTTGAGATCTTAACAAATGGCAGAGCAGGCTCAGAGGGCCAAATGACCTAATCCTGCTCCCAATGCCTAAGTTCCAATGAATTTGTTACATCAGTGTTTACTAAGGAAAGAGGATCTGAAAAAAATATGAGTGGAAATGGAGAGGCTGGAGGCAATGGGTCATCTGAAAACTGGAAGGAAGGTGGTTCTACGCTTCAAGTAGATCCACCTTGTAATTGGTTGTGTGTGACATAACCATACAGGTGGGTAGTACTCGGACATCATCAGAGTGAGGACCTGCATGTGGTCCCGATATCAGGGTTCTAACACCTGCTAATAAAAGTCATCCCATGAGTTTAGAACTGTCCACAGCAGCAAGGGAATTAAATTGAATTAATTGAATAAATCTGGACTTAAACAGAACGGCTGATATGTGTAATCATAAAATTCAGTACGAAAATAGATTATTTTTGTTAATACTCTTTAAGGAAATAAATTAACTATCCTTCTGACTCCAGGCTCACAGCAATATAGTTGACTCTCTGAGCTCCCTATATAATGCCTCAGTAAAGACCCTCAGTTAGAAGAGGACAGGCTCTAAATTGTCAGGAGTGCCCACATTCTGTGAATGCATCTAACAAAAAGGTAGCAGCAGCCTCGGAAGTTCTCACTCAGCCGTACTGATCATTGCTCCAAAGAAAAGATACTCACAGGTGAGGACAGTTGGCATTAGTGCTGCAAACATCAGGAAGAGCATGGAGAAGAAGAGAAATCCTGAATTGCTCAGCACTTTCTTTGCCTCATTCCCAATGCCCAGATACAGCAAACCGATCAACAAACCAATCCCAATATGCGAGGTGATGCGTAGGTGAGTCAGAACCTGATGAGGACAAAGAATGTGCTATAGACCCATTTTGAAGCTACAAGTCACATTCAAGGTTATTCAGACCATCAAAAAATTCATACAGTTTCATCAGCTCTGTACAAGATTCAGACCCAAGTCTGAGAATATGATTATCGAAAGACAGGTGTTGAAATGGTGCAATTTAGATCACCACTTTGGATGTCTTGCCATAGAAACAGTTCCTAACTAATGACAATACGTATCATATTCATCTTCTCCTCTCTTCTCCCAGCATGCTATTTTCTTCCCCATTGACTGAGGTAATATCAGACAGAGATCTTATAGATGCCATATAAGGTGTAACTCACCAAATTCAAAATCTACAAATCTGTCGTTCAAGTTATAAAGTTAGTCATTATGCCATAGCACCTTCTGTATTATAAAGTAAAAGCACCATGTACTCAGAATCTAAGGCTGGGAAAGTGATAGCTGACTGTTATAGAGTCACAGAGTCACACAGCACAGAAACAGACCCTTCGGTTCAACCAGTCCATGTTGATCACAGTCCCAAACTAAACTAGTCCCACCTGCCTGCATTTGGCTGTATCCCTCCAAATCTTTCCTATTCATAAACTTATCCAAATGTGTTTTTAAAAACTGTAACTGTACCTGCAACTATCACTTTCTCTGGCAGTTCATTCCAAACACAAACCAACTCTGTGTAAAAACAAATGCAACTCATGTCCTTTTTAGGTCTTTCTCCCCTCACCTTAAAAATATGCACCCTAGTTTTGAACTCCCCCATCTTGGGGAAAAGGCACCTGCCATTCGCCTTATCTATGCCCTTCATGATTTTATAAACCTCAATAAAGTCACCCCTCAGCCTATTACGCTCCATTGATAACAAGGTGTAGAGCTAGATGAACACAGCAGGCCAAGCAGGATCAGAGGAGTAGGAAGGCTGACATTTCGGGCCTAGACCCTTTCTGAAGAAGGGTCTAAGCCCAAAACAGCAGCCTTCCTGCTCCTCTGATGCTGCTTGGCCTGTTGTGTTCATCCAGCTCTATACCTTGTTATCTCAGATTTTCCAGCATCTGCAGTTCCTACTTTCTCTTAGTCTTTCCAGTTTGCTTTCGTATCTCAGGCCCTCCATTCCTGGCAACAGTCTGGTAAATCCTTCTGAACTCTCTCCAGTTTAATAATATCCTTCCTATAACAGAATGACAGCACCCCAGAAGACGCCTCACCAACATCCTGCACAACCTCAACATGACGTCTCAAATCCTATACTCAAAGATCTGTGCAACGAAGGCATGTTTGTTCTTCCTAAATGCCAACTAACTAACCATGTCCAGCTTATTTATACTATCAGTTGGTATGGTGTGTGCACCTTACAATAATTAGTAACATAGGAGCAGGTCATTCAGCCCATCTAGCTTGCCCTGTAACTCAATGTGATCATGGCTGAGCACCTACTTCAATGCACTTTTCCAACACTATCCTTTTAAGTCTTTGATGATTGGAAACCTGCCAATCACTGCTTCAAACATGATCAATAACTGAGCTTCCACAAATGTCTGGGGTTGATTCACACCCTCTGAGTGAAACAATTTCTTCTTATCTCAGTCCAAACTGGCTTACGCCTTATTTTGAAATAGTATACACTGGCTCTAAGCCCTACCTGCTTTAGAGGTGTCTAATATCTCTCGGCAATTCAATTAGAAAGTATCCACATGGATTCTAGGCTTCCCAACCAGGATAGGCATCTAAACCTGCATCTCTACTGTCTGTACCCTTTGAACATTTTGTAGGTTTCAATAAGATCACTTATCACTCTTCAAAATGCTAGAGAATACAGGCCAAACTTTCAAAACCTCTCTTCATTGGATAATGCTACAAGTCTGATGAACATTTGTTGTACTCTCTCTATGACAGTGATATCCTTCCTGAGATAAGGGGACCAAAAACGCACACTGTACTCCAGATGCAGTCTAACCAAAGTTCTACACAAGTGAAACCCAACTTCATTACTCCTGCACTCAAATCCTTTCGCAAGCAAGCCTTCCTAGTTGCCTGCTGCAATTGCATGATGGTCTTATTTACAAAGACAGCCAGGTCTCTTCATACACCCACACTTTCTAACTTGTTACCATTTAAGAAATACTTTACACATCTTTTCCTCCCACTAAAGTGGATGACCTCAATTTTTTCTCATTATATTCCATCTGCCATCGATGTGATTATAGTCTTCTTTCTGTTAGCCCACATAAAATATACCACAAAGCCTCAGGTTCTAATTGAGTCAGGTATCTGGAAATTTATTTACAATTATGACTGCACACTAAGATGAAATCCCAGTCTTCCACATGTAGTTGAGGTTATATACTGATTAGATTACTGTTATACTACATGCATAATTAACTAGCTATCAGGCTGGCTACCCGTTGACTAACTGAATGCACTGAAAGGAAGATTGACACCTCCTATGCTAAAGTGTCACATATAGTGACATTATCCTGCTGTCTTAAAGGTACACTGCCTTTCTGATACCTGGGCAATATATCCCTCTTTATCCCTATGAAGAATAAGAAACCTGTTCTGATTAATATATACAAGTACAATATCTTTTTATATTTAGGCACCACTTTGTGAACATACAACATGGGCAGATTAAAATATCATAACACAGTTGAGTAGCTTTACTTCGCAGAGCGCTATTTGTGGATGGATGTGTGTCATGCATTAAGAATATCAGGTTGTTGTCATGTATGACACTTTTGTAATCAGAGTCATCATTTTATGTTAAAACCGAAAGAACTGCGGATGCTGTAAATCAGGGTCAGAAACACAAGTAACTGAAACAGCTCAGCAGGTCTGGGAGCATCCGTGAAGAAAAATCAGAATCAACGTTTCAGGTCCGGTGACCCTTCCTCAGAATAGTCCCAGGATACTTCCAATTTACTTTGTATCGCAAACCCTCCATTCCTGGCAACAGCCTAGTAAATCCTTTCTGAACCCTCTTCTGGGGAAGGGTCACCAGACCCAAAACATTAACTCTGATTTCTCTTCATAGGTGCTGCCAGGCCTGCTGAGCTTTTCCAGCAACTTCTGTTTTTGTTCACCATTTTGTAAGACAGATATTTGGTCATTGTATAACCTGGATGTGTCATCTGTGCCACCTCGATAATTACTCATTGTGCCAAGATTATATCATCTGGGCTGGACACAGTGACATTGCATTTTTCCAGGAGCCCATGCATTTATACAAATGCCAGTGTTTTGCCTTGTTTGAAGTTGGGATAACTGTTTGAATGCTTATCAATCATGCTCTCTTTGCAATTTCTGCTTCTTTCCAACAACAGGTGGTTGGAGTTTGAGTGCAGGTTTGAGGTTGGGAAACAAGGCAATCAAACTGAGAGGGAGAGGGACTGCAATGGCCAAAGATTTTCTAACCAATAGTGGAGTGGAGCGAGGAGGGCAAACAGGTATACTCAACAGAGCAGAGGATGTAAGCTGCAATACAGAGGAAGAAGATGGAACATACATGAAGACACTGTATTGTTAACATGTTGTGATGGAGATTTGTTAGGCAAGGACACTAAAGTGAGGGTAAGATATAGATGAGTCATGATCCAACTGAATGGGGAAATCGACCCAATGTACTAAATGGCCAACATTGTGAGTAAATGAGAATGTTGTCATTGATGGATAAGATTTTTGAGCAACCAAGACTGCTGGTATTAATCAGTATCTATTACCGAGTATTAGAGGGTGGGCTTGTTTTTTGCTAACAGAGGGGACAGCTACTACCCAGTAACTTTGAGTATTGTTTTTACCCAGTTGGTGAAAGCACTGTTCTTACCGAGTCTCTCATGATGCTCAGGAAGGTCCTTTTGAAGAGAATGCAGAACTGGGTGAGGCAGCTGGCAGAGAAACTGTGACAACCCTCTGAGGGAGATGGATCCTGCACAACAGAAAGAAGAAACTCAGCTCTGTTTCATTATTACTCTGTCACACGATCTTTGGTATTAATTTTGTGCTATAAAAGGACCAAGACAGGGATGACATGTCTCAAAGTTGGCCTCCCTTTCAGTTCCACATTAAATCACCTCCAGGTACAGATGTAGGCCTTCTGATTCAGAATAGTACACTATGTGTCACTGGCTTCTATTCTTAGTGCAAGGTTGTTTGCACCTGAGTCTAACTCATGGTTAAAAGCCAGGTTCTGAGCAACAAATAAATCTCTCACTTTCTAAATAAATCTCAGCCTCAATACGAGGGTGGGTTCCTCTACATTACAATATTTCTCCATCATTGTACAAGTGGTGGAATTTTAGGCAGGCCACAGGGATCTCTCTGACGAAAGAGTTGTTACTTTCTTTGGGGAAGACCCACAAAAACTACAAGCTAATTGGGCAAACAATAGGTCAGCTGCAGGGTCTTTCACAGGATCAGAACCTCTGACTGGGAGCCTGCCAGGAGTTGTGGTCAATCAGAAGCAACAGGGAAGTGGTGACTGAGGAGGCCCAGGCTCGTGGAATGATCCAGGCCAGGGGTACGTGATGGCAGGAGGCACTTTTTGGGGTAGGGGTCATGGGGAAGAGGGAATGGGAGCTCAGCAGGGAGCACACAGGGGAATGGCTTTCAGTGCAGCCCCAACTCCTTCTTGGCTCCAACGCCCACGATCGAGCCCTGGCTGCCTTTTGACGAAGAGTCCAGCCACTTTCGGCCTTACCCTCCAGGAGACACAAACAACCAGGCTTGCTTAAATTCTCTCTGTGCAATGACAGGCCCAATGACTGCTGGCTCAATACCAGGAGCGGGGCCAACAGGCCTAAATTAGTGACAGGGTGACAATGCAGGGGCTTACGCTGGTCACAGACTTGGTCAAGTGAAAGAGGCACCATCCCACCCATTGAAATGCCCCCCTCATAACCAAACCCACCATGGGACAAGAGGATAAACACTAGCCCCGGGTCCCCTCTCTGTTTGGGCCTGTGATTCAGCATGAGCTGGAGTGAAGTCTCATTGTGATCACTCCTTCCCACTCAGGACTAAATAGCAGTCAGTCAAATTGCTTCACGAAGCATACCTAAGCAGCAGTAGTGGAATTATTAGTCCCTGAGCTCTGCCCCTGCCTCTTCATTCAAGATCGAGGGCTCAACATGTGGCATGAGGCTCCTCCGAGCCTAAGTCACATGTATGTTGGCACCTTTAGGCCCCACTATCATGCGGCAGTGAGATGTCGCAGGTACAGTTACTTCACATGGAAATTTAGTTACCAACTTAGTATGGCCAGTGTTCTTGCCTGGGAAAGAAAAGCACGCAGTAGTTCCGACATCCTCCCTTGCATCATCATTAAACGATACCAATGGAAGTATTGGCAAAGGCAAGGAATAACTTAAAAATCAATTGATACAATTGGTGGGGAAACTTAGAGGACCAAAACTGTCAAGGATAGAGTTAGAAGTGTGGTGAAACCCTTTTGGTCATAAATACTTAACTCAGTGGCACAGGACTTGAAAATGGCTCAGAAATAAAAGATCCTATTGCCGTGCGGAAATGGCAACATCTTGTCCCATCCCAGAGTCAACTCGCCGACCAGTCAACACCCTGTCCCCCTGTGGCATAAATGGTATGGACTGTGTGAAACTTGTGTTCATCTCCACGAAAAGTTTTGGCCATTCAGGGATGCGAAACGCCTCACGTTCAGGGGTTACCATACCTCAACGGATGGCTGATGCCAGAGGAAAGGGTTGAGATCCTTGTCTTTGTTTTCGTGCGGCCTACAGTCAGTATCACACTTCCCATCCTGCACCGCCTTCACCAGCCTGGGGTTCTGCTCACCGTATTCACCGGACGCGATTTCCATCACTATGGGAACATGCAAGATACATTTGTAAGTGCCGCCCTCACGCCTCATGTGACACAAATGATTATATTTACAGCGGCAGAGAGACTGCTGGGAAGCTGCTTCTGCCTGAATGACTGTTTTCTTCTCCAGAGAACATTACCCCGTTAATAATTTCAGCAAAAGAAAAAGGCAGTTCAAGTGACGAGTGAGATTTGTTTCCTAAGTCTGGCTGAGCTGGGTTTGCTCAGATCGCTCTCGCTCGAGGAGTCAACCCAAAAGGTTCCTGATAATTACAGTATCAAAGAGTAGGGGCTGGAAAGGACATAGTCAGGCACAGTACCCATGCGGAGAAGGGGACAAGCTCATCTTAACGGCAACATCTTTTGGTCTTTTCCCTGCCCCAGCAGCACTGGTCAAATGGACAACCGGGTGGGTGGAGAATAAAGGTGGATGGAGACTGCAAATGGCAGGGTGGGGAGTCAAGGAGAGTGCAGGAAACAATCAGGAGGGGGAGAAAGAGAGAGGGAAAGGCCACAATGGGGAGGTTGAGAGACAGAGACAGATCACAGTCAGGAGAGAGATAGAATATGTGGGAGATAGTAGGAACTGCCGATGCTGGAGAATCTGAGATAACAAGGTGTGGAGCTGGATGAACACAGCAGGCCGAGCAGCATCAGAGGAGCAGGAAAGCTGATGTTTCAGGTCTGGACCCTTCTTCAGCTTTCCTGCTCCTCTAATGCTGCTTGGCCTGCTGTGTTCATCCAGCTCTACACCTTGTTATCTCAGAATATGTGGGAGGCTGTGATCAGAAAGCAATCAGGACAGAGGCTGTGAGTGGAGTGCAGGAGCGGAAATGGTGTGGGCGATCAGACATTGGGCGTGGGCAGGGACATTCTTTCCTTTATTCATTCACTCATGGGATGTGAGTGTCAGTGCCTGGGCCACAGTTGATTTCCCATTCCTCATCACCCAAAGGGTAGTCAAGAATTAGTCGTATTGCTGTGGGTCCAGACTCACATGTAGGACAGACAGGACCCGAAGTTCTCTCAAGGACATCGGCAAAGAGATGGTTTTTGATAAGAAGAATCGACAGTGGTCACATGGTCACCTTTAGACTAGTTTCTTTTAAAATTCTGGTTTGTTTTATTGATTTCAACTTGCGCCAACTTCTGTGGGGGATTTCAAGTCCATGTTCCCAGGACACTACCCTGGCATTCTGATTACTCATCACAGTGGCATTACCACTATACCAGTGCCTCCTGGTACTGATTAGGCTGAGCAGAGTGGGTCAGAGATTGGGGATGGGCACACTCTGGCATCTGAGAAATGAGTGCGATCACTATCAATTTTAATCTGGGTCCCTGCAGCACTGAGACAGCCTAATTTGAGTCTGTTCATTTTATCACAGAGCAATGGGACACTTCAGCACTTTGAAATATGACAATATACTGGAGTCAGGTTCCACATATTTAACTATTCAAGTTTCCTCAGCCCCGACTCTCACCCACCCATCTTTAGTCGTGTGCACGTGTGCAGTGAATAAAAACGCGCACAAGTCATATCCATGGTTGAGTGCCTCTGAATTAGAAGACTTTGTGTTCCAGTCTACTCTACAGACTTGAGCACAAGATCTGGGCTGATACTTCCAATGGAGCCCTAGGACGGGACTCCACTGGTAGAGGTGATACCTATTCAAGAAAAACATTAAACCAAGGCTTCATCTGTCTTCTCAAGGGCAGGTGTCAAATATACTACAAGACAATCAACACATTCTGTGCACAACATCAGTTCATACCGAAGTCAGCAGGGTTGTGGTAGGTGGGACAATGCAGACCAATCTCCTTCAGATATGGGACAAGGCTGCAAACATTTCCACGGTAGATGCACTGGCCTTCGCTGAGAACGTAGAGCTGAATAAAGTCAAAAGGAAAACACAAATGTAAATAACAGCAGCCATCCACCAGGTCAAGACTCAGCCACTATCGCTCAATTTGGTCTAAACATTACAGGCTATTCTGCTCAATCTCATTCTGTGGATCTCAGAATCACAGAATAGCACAGGAAGAGGCCATTCAGTCCATCATTCTTTGCAAGAGCACCTCATTTTGTTCCACTCCCTCATCATTTCCCGTTTTCCTGAAATGCTTCCCTTTTCAGAGAATTATCTAATTTTTCTTTTGAAGGCAACAACTGGATCAATCCCTAAGGCCCCAGGACTGAAGATCCTAACTAGTTGCTGTGGAATTTACATTTCCTCACGTTGCCGTAACATCTTTTGCCAATCACCTGAAAGCAGCACCCTTGGCTTCTCAACCGTCCCATAAACAGGAACAGTTTCATAGATCATTGAATCAAGGAATCATAGAGCACAGAAGAGGGCCTTTGGCCTATTAAGTCTGCCTACCACAATATACTACCACCCAGACTAGTCCCAGTTTCCTGCATTAGGCCAACAGATTTCAATGTTATGACACTTCAAATGGTTGCCCAAGAACTTTTTAAGCATTTTCCACTTCAATTATTGTGCCAGGCAGTGCATTTCAGACCCTCAACACCCTCTGGGTGGAAAAAGCTTTTCCTTATTTTCTGAAGAAGAGTCCCGACCCGAAACGTCAACCTTCCTGCTCCTCTGATACTGCTTGGCCTGCTGTGTTCATCCAGCTCTACACCTTTTTATCTCAGACTCCAGCATCGGCAGTGCCTACTATCTCCTTATCTATGCTGTCCAGACCACTCAAGATTTTGAATACCTCAATTAAATCTCCTCTCAAGCTTCTAGAACCCATACACATGGTTGAATTCTGGAGATATTCTCATGAGTACTTTGCGAACCCTTCCTAAATGCCTTCACGACCTTCCTGAAGTACAGTGCCCAGAACTGAACACAATACTGCAGGTGAGGTTGTGAAGCTAAACAACTTATACAGGTTCAAGAAAACCTCCTCGCTTTTCTGCTCTTGATGCATGGAATGCTACAAGATCTAAGTTGTTTTTAGTGGCTTACAATGGACCACAAGTTGGGGTTTCCACCACAAATAAACTCTTATCCATGAAGAAGCAGCTGTGGGTGGCTGCAAGACACCGCAAATAATCTTTCTCACCTCAATGAAAGTCAGAGAGTGCACTCTTTCCACGCACAGCAACTGTACTCCAGCTGGACACATTTGGTAGGGTCAGTGGCTCTTGTTAGAATGGGGGGAGGGGGGTGAGGATGAGGTCATTTGTTTGCACTTCCATCGGCTTTAAAACCCAGTGTGGTATTATTTTAATAAACATTTAGCGGAGCCTGTGAGGGGAGCTGTGATGCAACTGTAACCTCAGTAGTCATGTGTTTAGCCTCTGCTAGAAGATTGGAACTTGTACAGCTTGGAGCATACTGCTCTGTAGTCTTACCATCGTGTACATATAAGGAATAAGAGTGGTGTTAAAGTAAACTGGAAGTCTGCTCTCAGGAACAAAAACAAAGTTGCTGGAAAAGCTCAGCAGGTCTGGCAGCATCTGTGAAGGAAAAAACAGAGTTAACATTTTGGGTCTGGTGATCCTGCCTCAGAACTTTGTTTTTGTTCCAGGTTCACAGCATCCACAGTTCTTTCGGTTTTTATTTGGAAGTCTGCTCTGCGCTTCAATGAAGAACATATCACAAAAATAACAAAAGAGTAAACTCAGCGGTACTCACAGTCTGATGATTGGCATCGTAAAAGACAAACAACTTACTTCGAACCACAACAGTAAGCAAAAGAAGCTGTTAGCTCTCCAGGTGCAGTTCTTCCATCTGACAGTGCTGCTTGATAGTTCCTATAGCCAGATGGTACGTGTGGTGCTCGGAGCAATATTTCACTCGGCAATACCTATCACAATAATGACTCTCAAGGCATCACAACATTATTTACCTGGCATTCAAATGTTCCCACTTGATACATTTCCCCTTTAATGCTGTCCTTAGTGCTCCAAACATTGGGGCAGAATGGGAATTCACAAGAAGAACAGTCACTGGACTCAAAACGTTAACTCTGTTTCTGCCTCCACAGATGCTGCCAGACTTGCTGAGTTTCTCCAGCAAATTCTGTTTTTGTTTGAGATTTCCAGTTCTTTGTTTTATTTGGGGGCTTCACAAGAAGTGGTACCTATCTTCAGGAAACTCATTCTTTCCTGCTTTCTCAACCTAGCAGGGATGCTTCCTACCTCTACTTTCCATGACATTAAGATACTTCAAAATCCAACCCAGGGATCTACTTTCTGATTTGCTCGATCCCCTCTCTTCTGTTGGCAAAAGAACAACAATTCCATCAACCACAGACTGTTGGGTGTTCATCGAGGTTTCTCAGTTACTGAGAAATTACTACCTAATTGTGATGACTTGTTCTGAAGTGCATTATATGCCAATGAAGTATGAAACACTGAAAGATGGCACTGCTACAAGATTCCACTGCCAAGCATTAGTCCTCATTTACAAAACCAGCATCAGTTACATTTCACTGGCATCATGCCTGGCAATGAACCAGGGAATCAGAACAGGAACTGCACTGCAAGCACTTAGTAGTTAGCTCATGAAATTCACTATTCTCTATTGAAAGGTGAAGAGTCAGTCAGCAGCGTAGAGTCATACAGTCATGGAGATGTACAGCACAGAAACAGAGCCCTCAGTCCAACTCGTCCACGCCGATCAAATATCCTAAATTAATCCAGTCCCATTTTCCAGCATTTGGACCGTATCTTTCTAAACCCTTCCTATTCATAGATCCATCCAGATGCCTTTTCAATGCTGTAATTGTACCAGCCTCCAGCACTTCCTCTGGCAGTCTATTCCATACACGCACCACCCTCTCATGAAAACGTTGCCCTTCAGGTCCCTTTTAAATCTTTTCCCTCTCAATTTAAGCCTATTCTCTCTAGTTTCTGACTCCCCTACCATGGGAAAAAGTTCTTGGCTATTTACCCCATCCATGCCCCTCATGATTTTATAACCCTCTATATGGTCACCCCTCAGCCTCCAATGCTCCAGGGAAAATAGCCCCAGCATGTTCAACTTCTCCCCATAGCTCAACCCCTCCAACCCCAGCAACAACTTTGCAAGTTTAACAACATCATTCCGAGGGCATGGAGGCAAGAACTAAGCTCTATTCCAAAAATGGCCCAACCGAGGTCCCATACAGCCGCAACACAACCTCCCAAATCCTATAATCAATGCACTGACCAATAAGGGCAAGTGTACCAAATGGTTTCTTCACTACCCTGTCTACCCGTGACTCCACCTTCAAGGAACTGTGGACCTGCACCCCAAGGTCTCTGTTTGGCAACACTCTCCAGGGCCCTATCTTTAAATGTATAATTCCTGCCCTGATTTCAGGGGCAGGGAGATTTTTTTTGGGAGTGTGAATTCCACGCTTGGGTAAGGTGATACCTGCTTCTCAATCTTCCCTTCAAATGATCCCTGAGCCCTGATAACAAGGTGTGGAGCTGGATGAACACAGCAGGCCAAGCAGCATCACAGGAGCAGGAAAGCTTGACGTTTTGGGCCTAGACGCTTCATCAGAAATGGGGGAGGGGAAGAGGGTTCTGAAATAAATAGGGAGAGAAGGGGAGGTGGATAGAAGATGGACAGAGGAGCGGATAGGTGGAGAGGAGACAGACAAGTCAAAGAGACGGGGATGGAATCAGTAAAGGTGAGTGTAGGTGGGGACGTAGGGAGGAGATAGGTCAGTCCAGGGAGGACTGACAGGTCAAGGGGGCAGGATGAGGTTAGTAGATAGGAGATGGGGGTGCAGCTTGAGGTGGGAGGAGGGGATAGGTGAGAGGAAGAACAGGTTAGGGAGGCGTGGACGAGCTGGGCTGGTTTTGGGGTGCGGTTTGGGGAGGGGAGATTTTGAAGCTTGTGAAATCCACATTGATACCATTGGGCTGCAGGGTTCCCAGGCTAAATATGATTTGCTGTTCCTGCAGCCTTCGGGTGGTATCGTTGTGGCACTGCAGGAGGCCCAGGATGGACATGTCATCTGAGGAATGGGAGGGGGAGTTGAAATGGTTCGCGACTGGGAGGTGCAATTTTTTGTTGCAAACCGAGCACAGGTGTTCTGCAAAGCGGTCCCCAAGCCTCAATTTGGTTTCCCTGATGTAGAGGAAGCCACAACGGGTACAGCGGATGCAGTATACCACATTGGCAGATGTGCAGGTGAACATCTGCTTGATGTGGAAAGTCTTCCTGGGGCCTGGGATTGGGGTGAGGGAGGAGGTCTGGGGACAAAAGACATTTTTCCCTCCCTACGCTTGTCTGCTTTCCGGAGGGACCACTCTCTCTGTGACTCCATTGTCCGCTCCACACTCCCCTCCAGCCCCAACACACCAAGGCACTTTTCCTTGCAACCGCAGGAAGTGCTATACCTGCCCCCACACCTCCTCCCTCACCCCAATCCCAGGCCCCAGGAAGACTTTCCACATCAAGCAGATGTTCACCTGCACATCTGCCAATGTGGTATACTGCATCCGCTGTACCCGTTGTAGCTTCCTCTACATCGGGGAAACCAAACGGAGGCTTGGGGACCGCTTTGCAGAACACCTGCACTCGGTTTGCAACAAAAAATTGCACCTCCCAGTCGCGAACCATTTCAACTCCCCATCCCATTCCTCAGACGACATGTCCATCCTGGGCCTCCCGCAGCGCCACAACGATACCACCCGAAGGCTGCAGGAACAGCAAATCATATTTAGCCTGGGAACCCTGCAGCCCAATGGTATCAATGTGGATTTCACAAGCTTCAAAATCTCCCCTCCCCCAACCGCATCCCAAAACCAGCCCAGCTCGTCCCCGCCTCCCTAACCTGTTCTTCCTCTCACCTATCCCCTCCTCCCACCTCAACCTGCAACCCCATCTCCTATCTACTAACCTCATCCTGCCCCCTTGACCTGTCCGTCCTCCCTGGACTGACCTATCTCCTCCCTACCTCCCCACCTACACTCACCTTTACTGGTTCCATCCCCACCTCTTTGACTTGTCTGTCTCGTCTCCACCTATCCTCTCCTCTATCCATCCTCTATCCACCTCCCCCTCTCTCCCTATTTATTTCAGAACCCTCTTCCCCTCCCCCATTTCTGATGAAGTGTCTAGGCCCGAAATGTCAAGCTTTCCTGCTCCTGTGATGCTGCTTGGCCTGCTGTGTTCATCCTTGTTACCTTGTTATCTCGGATTCTCCAGCATCTGCAGTTCCTATTATCCCTGAGCCCTTCCTGGTTTGCATGACATTGGCAGACAAAGCTATAGTAATTGTGTACGATCATCCCCATTCCTTTAAAGGGGGATGGAGACTTCTGTGTCACAAGGAAGATTGTGACTGGCATCTACAAGTAACATGAACGCTAAGAGATAGTAAGAATGCCAATGATGGAGTCAGAGACAACACAGTGTGGAGCTGAAGGAACACAGCAGGCCGGGCAGCATCAGAGGAGCAGGAAAGCTGAAGTTTCGGATCGGGATTAACCCTGAATCAGATAGGGTAAGTGACAGTGCTGACTGCCATTTCGAACTGCTACAGGAAGAAGACAGGTGGTGCCTGATAGTTCAGGGGGCAAAGTGAGATCACAGCTGGGATTGTTGTATTTCAAACAGCTACGGTTAAGGGAATATTTCAATCAAGGAGCTCCAATTTATGAAAGGTTGTGAAAAAATACAGAACGGAGGGGAAACTGCTTCTACCCACAGAACCATTTGGTTAGCAGAGGACACAGTTTTGAGATAACTGGGAAAGAAACCATGACAGGAGATAAACAGTTATATTTCTTTTTTAAAAAATGAAGAGCTGGGGACACTGAGGATCTAAAACAAAGAGAAATTGCTGGAAAGGCGCAGCAGGTCTGGCAGCACCTGAAGAACATCACTGGGCCCAAAGTGTTACCTCCGCTTTCTCTCTCCACAGATGCTGCCAGACCTGCTAAGCTTCTCCAGGGACTTTTGTCTTTGTTTCAGGAATTTTTTTCTGCTGCCTCCAGCATTTCTGGAACATCCTTCCTGATAAAGAGGAATCCCACCGTCAGGCAATTGTCTGTGTGGAGTTTGCACATTCTCCCTGTGTCTTCGTGGGTTTCCTCTGGGTGCTCTGGTTTCCTCCCACAGTCCGAATATGTGCAGGTTGGGTAGATTGGCCATGCTAAACTGCCCCATAGTGTCCCAGGATGTGCAGGCTAAGTGGGTTAGATATGGGAAATGCAGGGATAGGGTAGGGGGTGGGTCTAGCAGAGATGATCTTCAGAGGGTCAGTGTGGACTTGATGAGCTGAATGGCCTGCTTCCACACTGTGGGGTTTCTATGATCCATCAAGTCCGATCGTGGCGAATATGTTTTTCAACTTCAATCTCCTGTTTTCTCCCTGTAACCCTTGATCCCTTTACTAATCAAGACCCTATCCGTCTCTTGCCTTAAATCCATTCAATGACTTGGCCTCCACGGCCTTCTGTGCCTAATAAGTTCCGCATATTCACCACCCTCCAGCTGAAGAAATTCCTCCTCATCTCCATTCGAAACCTCTTCACTCTGAGGCTCGGCCCTTGCATCCTAGTCACTCCTACCAGTGGAGACATCTTTCCTGGAATTCCTGTGTCAAACAAAAGAGTGAAAACACATCTCTTACCTTGTCAAACAGTTCAAACAGTTTGGCACTGGGCTGGTGTATGGTGCAGATTACAGTCCTCCCACCTTGAGCCAAGGATTTCATTTGAGAAACCACCTGGAAACAGGAAGAGCTGTCCAGACCACTGCAAACAAAGGAAGGGATGGTGACATTAGACAAGGCAAATTGTAACTATTAGATAGTCACTACAATAACATGGTTTTCAGGGTGACAACTCTCCAGTACAAACCTACATTGCGCCATTTTGTGATACTACCTGTCAAAACAGGGGCATGTTCAACAAGTTTGCTTTCGATAAACCTATAAGCAGTCTCATCTTCACACTTAACAGTTCCAAGAATTTCACTAAATGCTCATTCCACTATATTTTGCCCTTTAACTCACCAAGGAAAGAATTTAGTACTGTATCCATTCTAACAGGACTAGGCAAGAAGAATTTTCTTGATGACCAGGGAATCCAGAACCAGGGGTCACAATTTAATAATGTGGCGTAGGCCATTTAAGACTGAGATAAGGAGAGATTTTCCTTTCATCCAGAGAGTGGTGAGCCTGTGGACTTCTCTGCCACAGGAAATGGGTGACGCCAATACGTTGAATAATTTCAAGAATGAGTTGGAAATATAGTTCTTAGAGATAAAGGGATCAAAGCGTACGGGGAGAAAGCAGGAATAGGGGACTGAGTTGGATGATCAGCCATCAATGGCATAGCAGGCTTGAAGGGCTGAATAGAAACATAGAAACATAGAAAATAGATACAGGAGTAGGCCGTTCGGCCCTTCGAACCTGCACTACCATTCAATATGATCACGGCTGATCATGCAGTTTCGGTATCCTACTCCCATTTTCTCTCCATATGCCTTGATCACTTTAGTTGCACGGGCCTTATCCAGCTCCCTCTTGAATATATCGAACGAACTGGCCCCAACAGCGTTCTATGCTCGAAGGAATGGCCTTATCCAGCTCCTATTTTCTGTGTTTCAATCAACACTTCTCAGGAGCGCTTTCCATTCAAGTGAATTTTTAATTGCTATTCACAGCAGCCATTTCACATACTGCAAAAAACCCGTGGATAGAAATGAGCTCAATGATCAGAGAACTAAATCACCGCTCGTGAAATACTTGAGAAAAGCACTGGTCACTGGGAGAAGCAACACTCAATTTTAAATGCTTCTCCTCCTCAATGCATACCAGCTTCATGGTCGTGTTTGGAGCATAGCTTGGATTTTCCGCATCAATGGCTGCGAATTAACGCCAGTCTAAAATTGCCAGCTCCGCGCACAATTCACGAAACTCGCGTTAAAATCAAAGGAAGAATAAAGGTACCTGGTGGGCTCATCAAAAAACATGACAGGAGGGTTGTTCACCAGCTCGAGGGCAATGGCAAGACGCTTTCTCTGGCCTCCAGAAAGGCTGCCAGTCCGTGTGTCGGCACATTCCAGCAAGCCTAGTGCTGTTAGAATCTCCTTCACCTATTGGGGAACAGATGTGATATCACTACAGGTCAGGTCACGGGGAGCACCTGCCAGCCTTATACATGTCTTTCACATCAGCTTTGAAAACATGGTCTCAAAGAAAGGACGCAACTTAAGAAAGCCAGTCTGAGCTGAACCAGATGGTGCCTGGAGAACTCCCTGTAAACTGAGGCATTGAAAAGAAGTTGTTCTATAAGGTGACAAATGAGGTAGTGGTAGCAGAACATAAAATTGTATCAAATTACAGCACATAAGCAGGCCGTTGGGCCCAAGTGGTCCATGCTGGCTTGTGCTTATGTACCACACAAGCTTCCTTCCACCCAGCTTAACCTAACCTCATCAGCATTATCGTCTCTTCTATTCTCTCTCAAATGCTTATACAGCCCACACTTAAACGATTCTGTGCTTCACAACTCAGGTTCACCATGGGTTAAATGCATTCCGCGTAACTAAATTTCATCTGACTTTCCCACAGGGGATGTGGTGGTGATGTCACTCAACTGGTAATCCAGAGAGCCAGACCAGTTCTGCGGGAGTGGGTTCAAATCGAACAATGGTAGATGCTGAAAATTGAATTCAATAAATAACTCTGGAATTAAACTGACAACCATATAGGTTGTTGTTAAAAAATAATCCACCTGGTTCACTCGTGTCTTTTAGGGAAGGAACTCTGTCATTCACAGGGTAGGCAACGGCCTAGTGGTATTATCATTAGGACTGTTAATCTGGAGACCCAGATAGTGTTCTAGAGATAACAAGGTGTAGAGCTGGATGAACCCAGCAGGCCAAGCAGCATCAGAGGAGCAGGAAAGCTTGACGTTTCCGGCCTAGAGATTTTTCTGATGAAGGCCCAAAACGTCAAGCTTTCCTACTCCTCTGATGCTGCTTGGCCTGCTGTGTTCATCTAGCTCCACACATTGTTATGTTGGATTCTCCAGCATCTGCAGTTCCTATTATCTCTAATGTTCTAGAGACCTCACTTTGAATCCTGCCACACCACGTGGTGGAATTTGAGTTCAATTAACAGAAGAGTCTAATGACAATCTAAAAATTAAGAATCTAACAATAACCGTGAATCCATTGTCAATTCTCATTGAAAATCCCATCTGATTCACTAATATCCTTTAGGGAAGGAAACTGCCATCCTTATCTGGTCGGGCTTACACGTGACACCAGACCCACAGCCATGTGGCTGACTCTTAAATGACCTCTGGGCAACTGGGGATGGGCAATATATGCTGCCTCGCCAGCGACACTCTCATCCCGTGAATGAATAAATAAAAAATTCTTACCTGGTGAATTTATACCGACATCAATGTGGTTGACTCTTAGCTGTTTCTGAATTAGTTGTTTGGGATTTTGGCCATTAGGGATGGGTAAGAAATGCTGGCTTCACCAGTGACACCCTCATTCCATTAAAATTTCTTTTAATTTATTATCAATCAACTTCGCAAAAATCTTAGTTTCTAAGTCATGGTATCTCTCCTATGTCTATCCTATCAGTAATCTTTAAGTCCCCGAGTAGATCATCCCTCAGTATTCTCTTTTGTAGAGATAACAGGCCAAACTATTTGACATTTCCAACAGGCAAATGAAAAGTAGGTTCAGGATGTGGCAAAACACTAAACTGAAAACTGCAGGAAGGGGCTATGATGGACCCAAAGCACAAAGAAGAACTAAGAACAGTACAACACAGGAACAGGCCCTTCAGTAGGCCTGCGCCAACATATGATGCCTTTCTAAATTAAAAACCTTTTGCCTCTATGTGGTCCATATCCCTCTATTCCCTGACTATTCATGTATCTGTCAAGATGCCTCTTAAACATTACTATTGTATCCGCCTCCACCATCTCCTCTGGCAGTCCATTCCAGGCACTTACCACCCTCCGCGTAAAACAAACCTGCCTCTCACATCTCCTGCAAACTTTCCTCCCTTTACTTTAAACCTATGTCCCCTAGTAATGAACAGTTCTACCCTGGAATGTCATGGTGGCTCAGTGGTTAGCACTGTTACCTCACAGCACGAGGGGTGTGGGTGTGATTCCACCCTCGGGCGACTGTCTTTGTGGAGTTTGCACGTTCTCCCCGAGTCTGCGTGGGTTTCCTCTGGGTGCTCCAGTTTCCCCCCACAGTCCAAAGATGTGCAGGTGCTAAATTGCCCATAGTGTCCAGGGATATGCAAGCTAGGTGGTTTAGCCGTGGGATATGTAGGGTTAAAGGGATGGGGTTGGATCTGGGTTGGATGCTCTTCTGAGGCGTAGACTCACTAGGCCAAATAGCCTGTTTCCACACTGTAGGGATTCTCTGAAAAGACTCCGACTATCCATGCCTCTCATAATTTTGTAAACTTCTACTCAAGCTCCTTCTTTCGGGCTTGATCTTTTTCTGCTATTCTTTCACCGTAACAGTTAATCTGCTGCTTTGATAATTGGATTGTGGTGCCTCCTTTGCAAGATCAGCAAAGCAAAATGGAAAAATGGAAGAAGTCGGAGAAAATATCTCAAACTCTGAGACAGGGGCTCACCATTTCTTTTCGACCTTCGTCTTTCTCCTGGAGCTTCAGGTTAGCTGAAACCTGAAAGATGACAAATACAAAATACAAAACGTAAAACTTAGATGACAGTTTCAGTTCTGACATCAGTGTCTATAAAGAGCAGTGCCATGCTAGGAGGCAGAAGCTATACTGTAGAAGATGCAAACTCAACACAGTATAAATTAGCCTCCAGAAGCATCCTCACAAGGTTTATCATTAGCATGTTCAGTTCTATAAATTCACACCAGATATCTACCTACATGAGCACAAAAGTGACAGTATAATTGTATAATTGCTGTTGTAGAAACAATGTGTTACAAAGAAAATTAAAATGAATTATAAGGCCATAAGACTTAGGAGCAGAAATTAGGCCATTCAGCCCATGGAGTCTGCTCCAGCATTCAATCATGGCAGATAAGTTTTTCAAACCCATTCTCCCGGCTTCTCTCCGTAACCCTAGATCCCCTTGACAAACAAGAACCCATCTGTCTCTGTCTTAAATATACTCAATGACCTGGCCTTCTCAGCCTCCTTAGATTCACCACTCTCTGGCTGAAGACAATTCTCCTTACCTCTGTTCTAAAAGGTCTTCCTTTTACTCTAAGGCTGTGCCCTCGGGTCCTAGTCTCTCCTACCAATGGAGACATCTACCCAACATCCACTCTGTCCAGGCCATTCAGTGTTCTGTAAGCTTCAATTAGATTCTCCTTCATCCTTCTAAACTCCATCGAGTATAGACCCAGAGTCCTCAAACGTTCCTCATATGTTAAGCTTTTCATTGCTGGGACCATTCTCATGAACTTCCTCTGAACCCACTCCAGGGCCAATTCATCTTTCCTGAGATATGGGGCCCAAAACTGTGCAGAATACTCTAAATGTGGCCTAACCAGAGCCTTATAGAGCCTCAGAAGTACATCCCTGCTTTTATATTCAAATCCTCTCAAAATAGATGCCAAAGTTGCATTTGCCTTCCTGACTACTGACTCAAGTTTACCTTGAGAGAATCCTGGACTAGAACTCGCAAGACTTTTTGCACTTAAGACTTCTGAATTTTCTCCCCATTTAGAAAAAAGTCCACATGCTTCTATTCTTCTTACCAAACTCAAGAGATAGTATAGAGGCCTCAAGGTAAAAAAAAATTCCTAATGCTGCCCTGAGGAAATCAATAGAGAAGGGTCCCGATTTATGAACATCCGACTGAAGAACACTCTCAATTATGAACGTGATCTCATACAGCAGTGTAATTTTAAAGATCCCAACATACGAACATTTCTGTACTTACAAACAGCTGCTTTTTATTGTCCTGCACTGTGTTCCAACTTGCGTACAAACCTATGTGTGAACAGACTCGGGTACAGAACTTCAGAACTGCTCGCATTTCAGAAAGAACCTGAATTGGACTTTAGGCTCTTCAAAGCTACTTTCTAATCAAAATGCTCAGAGATGTTATTACACACCTCTGCAACTGGTGGGACTTGAACCTGGGCCCCACATCTCAGAAGTAGGAATACTACCACTTCATCACAAGAGTCCTTATATACATTTGCAAATGACTTCACACCTGCCTCTGACATGAGTAAAGAAAGCCTCTCGATTGCACAATTAGTTGGTGCACTTATGCTTTTAAAAGTGCACACTTTTCTTGCTTGGCACTTCTACGCTTTTGAAAATTGGATGGCTTTTGAAAATTCAGTGCAACATGGATCAATTTTATCCCTCCATAAATTCTGGGAGAATCCAGAATACGGAGGCATATTCTTAAAATTGGGCACTTAAGAATTGAAATCAGGAAGAACTCCAAATGTCTGTGGATCATAGAATCATACAGCACAGAAGAGGCCATTTGGCCCATCAATTCTGCAACAATAAATACTACTTTAAATCATTGTTGGGAGCAGGCACTTGACACTTCTATGACTGACATGGATCGGGGTAGATTTGTTTCCGTAAGGGTATGTAGGTATTAAATTAAAGGCATGAAAGAGAAGCTGAAGGTTAGGTCAGATCTAGTTTAACTGACTTGTAGAGCACTTTGAATAAGACATCTTGCAAGTGCGTTGTCAGATAAAGTGTACAGCTAAGTCTTATGATGTATGAGATACACATAAAGATGACAGGGGACGCAATGGCTTAGTGGTATTATCACTGGATTGTTAATCCAGAGACCCAGATAATGCTGTGGGGATCCTGGTTCAAATCCTGCCACTGCAGATGGTGGAATGTGAATTCAATAAATATCGGGAATTAAGAGTCTAATGATGACCATGGATCCATTGTTGATTGTCAGGAAAAGCCCATCTGGTTCACTCATGTCCTTTAGGGAAGGCAACTGCCATCCTTACCTGGTCTGGCCTACATGTGACTCCAAACCCACAGCCATGTTGTTGACTCTTAGCTGCCCTCTGGGCAATTAGAGATGGGCAATAAATAAATACTGCCTGGCCAGTGATGCCCTCATCCCCTGAATGAATAAAGGAACAGAAATTGCACTCCAAATAAACTGACAGAACTTAGAACAGGTAACAAATAGTTTGGTCAAAGAAGAGGGTGGTAGAGATGATGTTTTTTGGGGAATTTAGAGAATAGGATAGCAATTTATTGTCACTTGCATTTATGGAAATGCAGCGAATTGTGTATAAGTTGCCACAATTTTGGCACCATTTTTATTTCAGAAATTATAAAAATAAATAATTGAGACTAAATTAAGACAAAGTTCATCTTTTGTTCCCTCCACGGCAATCTGAGTTCATGGAGTGGCTGCAGGATGAAGCTATCCCTGAGGCTGCCAAAGTGAGGGTTTCTGGACCAGACCCACCACGCTGCCACTGCCAAAACCAACACCGAAGCCACTGCATTGCCGCCATAGCAAGGAGGGGCAGCGCAGACCCACCAAGTCACCATCGCTCAGGCCGTCACTGCTTCAGTCACTGCCCGAAGCGGCCACATTGCTGACACAGCCGTAAGGAATGAACCAGAGTCACCATGCCCCCACTGGTATAGACACCACTGAATCCGCAGCATCGCCATCAGGAGGAACAGACCAGACCCGTTGGCGAAGCCTTTGATAAAGTGGTGGCCAATCTGGCCACAAGGAATAGGCATTCAGATCCGCCATGCTGCTTTGGGCCTAGGCATTTGGAGACATGGTGAAGTGTGGAGTAATCAGAATTGGGCATGCGCAACTGTGTTAGGGGTGAAGAAAGTTAGAGTTAGACAGCAGTGACATCAGGGAGGGATTTGAGAACAGGTGCCTTATCATGCAGAATGGATGGGCTGAATGACCTACATTCAGGGCCCAGCTAAGTCCTGCACCATGGGAAGTTTCTGAATCAATTAAAGTGAAAGAAAGTAGTGTGCCATTAGGATCAGTGCTGGGTCCACTGCTTTTCGTCATTTATATAAATGATTTGGATGTGAGCGTAGGAGGTATAGTAAGTAAGTTTGCAGATGATACCAAAGTTAGAAGTGTAGCGGACAGTGGAGAAGGTTACCTCAGAGTACAACGGGACCTTGATCATGTAGGCCAATGGGCCGAGGAGTGGCAGATGGAGTTTAATTTAGATAAATGTGAGGTGCTGCATTTTGTTAAGAAAAATCAGGGCAGGACTTTTACACTTAACGATAAGGTCCCGGGGAGTGTCATTGAACAAAGAGACCTTGAAGTGCAGGTTCATAGGTCCTTTGAAATAGAGTCACATATAGACAGGATAGTGAAGAAGGTGTTTTGTATGCCTTCCCTTATCGGTCAGCTCATTGAGTATAGGAGTTAGGAGGTCATGTTACAGCTGTACAGAACATTGGTTGGGCCACTTTTGGAATACTGTGTGCAGTTCTGGTCTCCCTGCGATAGGAAAAATGTTGTGAAACTTGAAAGGGTTCAGAAAAGATATGCAAGGATGTTGCCAGGGTTGGAGGGGTTGAGCTACAGGGAGGGGCTAATAGGCCGGGGCTATTTTCCCTGCAGCATCAGAATTTATAAAATCATGAGGGGCATGGATAGGGTAATAGACAGGGTCTTTTCCCTGGGGTGGGGAGTCCAAAACTAGAAGGTATAGGTTTAAGGTGAAAGATACAAAAGGGGCATAAGAGATAACTTTTTCACAAAGAGGCTGGTGCATGTATGGAATGAGCTGCCAGAGGATGTGGTGGAGGTTGGTACAATTACAACATTTAAAAGGCATGTGGATGAGTATGTGAATAGGAAGTGTTTAGAAGGCTATGGGCCAAATGCTGGCAAATGGGGCTAGATAAATTTAAGATATCTGGTCAGCATGAACGAATTGGACTGAGGGGTCTGTTTCCATGCTGTACAGCTGATCCTCTAATTCTGCCCGTTTACATGCACCCTATTTTAATTACTCCATCATTGGCAGCCATGCCAACAGCTGCCAAGGCCATAAGCACTGGAATTCCTCCAGTAAATCTCTTAACTCTCTATTTCTTTTTCTCCTCCTTTAACATACCTCCCTTGATCAAACTTTTGGCCATCTGTGCTAATATTTCATGAGACTCAGCGTCCAATGTTGGCCAATGATGTACCCACAGAGTGCCTTGAGATATTTTATGCGGTGCCTTCAATGCAATAAATGTGAGTTGTTCTTGTTGGAGTACAGTGCCCCTGCATCGTAGACCTACCATCATCGCCTCATGAACAGTGAGGTGAGGGAGCAGCATGTCATCTTGCATGATGTAACATGACACTTTCCGGAAAGATCGGAGATCTCGTGGATGTCCATTAATCAGGAGCTCACCTTTCATTCCACTTTCCCTGGAATTAATCACAAAAAACAAGATCAGTTGGCAAAAGAGGTGGCACAACTGTAGAATCCCTACAGTGTGGAAGCAGGCTATTCAACTCATTGGGGGTCCTGGGGGAGTGTTGTGGAATAAAGAGACCTTGGAGTGCAGGTTCATCATTCCTTGAAAGCAGAGTCGTAGGATAGCGAAGAAGGCATTTGGTATGCTTGCCTTTATTGGTCAGCGCACTGAGTATAGGAGTTGGGAGGTCATGTTGCAGCTGTACACAACATTGGTTAGGCCACTTTGGGACTATTGCGTGCAGTTCTGATCTCCCCGCTATAGGAAGGATGTTTGAAACTAGAAAGGGTTCAGAAAAGATTTACAAGGGCATTGCCAAAGTTGGAGGGTTTGAGCTATAGGGAGAGGCTGAATAGTCTGCAGCCATTTTCCCTGGAGCAACAAAGGCTGAGGGGTGACATTATAGAGGCTCATAAAATCATGAAAGGCATGGTTAGGGTAAACAGACAAGGTCTTTTCCCTGGGCTGGGGGAGTCTAAAACTAGTCGGCATAGGTTTAAGGTGAGAGGGGAAAGATATAAAAAGGACCTAAGCGGCAAAATTTCATGCAAGGGGTAGTCCATGTATGGAATGCACTGCCAGAGGAAGTGGTGGAGGCTGGTACAATTACTAACACCTAAAGAAGGAGTCATGTTGATCCTGTCTACCCAAGTCCAACATCGGCACCTCCACAATATTTAAAAGGCATCTGAATAGGTATATGAATAGGAAGGCTTTACAGAGATATGGGTCAAATGCTTTCAAATGGGATTACATTTATATAGGAAATTTGGTCAGCATGGACGAGTTGGACCGAAGGGTCTGTTTCCTTGCTGTATATCTCTGGCTCTATGACTCTGCACCAACTCTCTGAAGAGCGTCCCACCCAGACTCAGCGCCAGTCTATCCCTACAACCCTGCATTTCCCTTGGCTAACCCATCCAGCCTGCAGATTCCTGGACACTCGAGGCAATTTATCATGGCTAATCCACCTAACTCACACATCTTTGGGCTGTGGAAGGAAACCAGAGCACCTAGAGGAAACCCACGCACACAAATGCGAGAGCATGCAGAGTCCACACGGACAGTTGCCTGCGGGTGGAATCAAACCCATGTGCCTCACGATGTGAGACAGCAGTGCTAACCACTGAGTTACCATGCTGCCCACTAAACAATTGACTAATAATAAATATCAACTGTTAAAGGGTCTTCAAAGTGCCGTTTTGCACTGGTCAAGAATAGCAGTAATGAAATGCAAAATTGAACTCTCTCTATTTGCCTCCAATAAGGGACCTGCTTTAGTAACTTCATGCCTGAAGAGGCAGCAATTGATATATCTGAATTACTCCTGAGACCCGCTGTCAAATCTAGGGCTGTCAATTTTCTGGCAATGGTGAATTTAAAGGCCATTTTCCTGAACAATATCGAGAGGAAAATGAAACAAAACCAGCAATAAATGAATCCAAACTGTTAGCTCTGCTTTTTCTCCATAGATGCTGCCTTACCTGCTGAGTTTTTCCAGCACTTTCTGATTTTGTTTGTGAGCAATAAACCAAATTATGTGAACAACTCACTCCTAAAAATATAGCAGATGGGGGCGAAAGTCTTTTTGATTGACAGGTATTATCCAAACAGCTAGCAAAACATCTTTTTTCACATTCTGATTGCAGTACGTCATAAGGATTGTCGTATTGGGGATAGGTTGTGAGAATTAGAAAGGGTGTTGAAAGAAAGGACATCATGTGATGAAACCTCCTGATGAAAGTACTGCCAGTATTTCTACACTTACTACTTCAACCAGCATTATGCCCTCTCTGAGTTTGGTCATAGAGTCATACAGCACAGAAACAGACCCTTCAGCCCAACTAGTCCACGCCGACTACATCCCCAAACTAAACTAGTCCCACCTGCCTGTGCTTGGCTGATATCCCTCCAAACTTTCTTATTCATGAACTTATCTAATGTCTTTTAATCATCGTAACTGTAACCATCACTTTTTCTGGCGGTTTGTTCCACACACAAACCACTCGGTGAAAAATGTTGCCGTTGATGTCCTTTCTAAATTTTTCTCCTCTCACCTTATCGATATCAATTACGACGTTGAACTCTTCTCCCATCACCTTCACCTTCGTGCCCATTTCTTCAGGCAAGGGTCCAGAGTCCTTCCCCTGTCCCACATGCGCCTTCTCTCACCTCCAACATTCCACCTGGACCTCTCCCTCTGGCCTCCCTGTGCACTCGACTGGTTCATCAAGAACTGTCAACGTGACATTGGTCACTTCAATCTCTCTGCTCCCTTCACCCATTCCAACCTACCCTCCCCTGAACTGACTGCAATCCATGTGCTCAGATCCAACCCTGACTTTGTAATTAAACTCGATAACAAAAGTAGTGCTGTTGTTGTCTGGCAGACTGACTCTTACATTGTAGAGGCTGAGTGCTAGTTCTCAGGCACCTCCTCCTATCTCCCCCAGACCATGACCCTACCATCATGGGCCATCAGGCTACTGTGTCCACAATGGTCATTAACCTTATTTCATCTAGTGATCTCCCCCTACTTGTTGCGAAGTTGGGTAGAGTATTTGTGGATTGGAGGGCAGGGAGTTAGAATTTGACCTTTGTAAAATGGTAGGGGGAGGAGTGCATGGTCCCTTTAAAATTTAATGTGTTTTTCAGAGAAAAAAAATGTCTGCAAGAAGCAGGAGGTGCACAGAGAGTTCCTGAAATTGGAACATTTGTATCGGGCACTATGTGGTTAGCAACCCAGGAAGTAATTTGTTTAGGCAACCAGTCTGAATATCAGCCAATTGACTTATGCCAGGCACTTAGAGACTAATAACCAAGTAAATTTAAATCTGATGGTTTTGACAAATTAGGACCAATCCTATTGTAAGAAATTGATAGGTCATCAAGGGTATAAAAGAAGAGGACATTTGAAATTCGGTATGACCGCAACTGCAACTGCCATCTACCAGAGTTTACAACCCAAGAGCTCTAAAAGAGAAAATCACTGGGTCTCATAGAATTCTCTAAACTCTCAGAATAACTATCATCTAATTAAAGGCATAGCAGCAATCTTAGCTAATATCCCTGACATAAGAAGTCACGGGAGAGAAGCGTTCCTGACACAAGAATTTGATGGAGAAAGGCGTCCCAGACCAAGGGTCAGCGGACAGGGCATGGTGCATTCCAGAAAACATATCCTGGCTGTAATTTCAAGAGATTAAGTGTTTTCTTTAAATTTTGTTTCATGTAAATGGAACATGTACTAATTGGAACAGCATACCATTAGATTTTTTTGGGGGAATAGTTAGCAGTTAAGAGGGAATTGTTCAGTTTGTTAGTAGCTCCATTAATTTTTTCACTGTTGAATTGACATAAATAAATTGTTACTTGTTGATTATAGAGTGAGTGAAGGGACTTAATTTCATTTATCCGTTCCTTTATAACAGATATTTTTTGGGGGGGTTGGTGAGAGACAGGTTGTACCACTTTTCACACTTCTTTTAACAGATTACAAGGTGAGGCAAGACGAGCCTCTCTGGGTGTTTCTGTTTTAATTATCGGTGGTGGTGGGGTAGGTGTCAATCTCCACTTGAGAACACACTGTCTCCAGGTTCATAGTCCCCCAATCCCACATAACTCCTCCTGAAATCCACAAACAGGGCTGCCTGGGCAGATCCACTGCTTCTGCCTGCTCCTGCCCCAGAGAACCCATCTCTTCTTACCTCACTCAGTTTTACTCCCCTTGCCCAGTCCCTTCCTACTTACAGCCATGATTCCTCTGATGCTTTATGTCAGTTTCAGAATTTCCAGCTCGCAGACTCCAGCTGCCTCCTCTTTATCATGGATGTGCAATTCCTTTACACATCCATCTTCCATCAGGATGGTCTCAGGGCTCTCTGCTTCTTCCTGAATAAAAGGCCTGAACCATCCCCATCCATTACCACCCTCCCTTTACCTCGCTGAGCTTATTTTCACTCTGAACAATGTCTCTTTTAACTCCTCCCACTTTCTTCAGGTCAAAGGGTGGTCATGGGTACCCGCATGGGTCCCAGTTATGTCTGTCTCTTTGTGGGGTATGTGGAACATACCTTGTTCCAGAACTATTCTGGCCCCCACCCATAAGTCTGTCTCCCGTATATCAATGATATCATTGGTGCCGATTCCTTCTCTCCCCTGGAATTGGAAAAGTTTATCCATTTTGCTTCCAACTTCCACCCTGTTCTCACCTTCACCTGATCCACCTCTGACTCCTCCCTTCCCTTCCTCAACATCTCTGTTTCCATTTCTGGGGATAGACTGGCCACCAACATCCATTACAAACCAGCGATTCCCACAGTTACCTTGACTTCATATCCTCACACTCTACTTCCTGTAAAGACACTATTTCATTCTCCCAGTTCCTCCATCTCTGTCACATCTGTTCTGATGATGCAAACTTCAAAAGGGGGAACCTTTTCCACCTTCTTCTTCAACTGAGGATTCCCCAGCCCCATAGTCAATCGGGCCCTCAGCCGGCTCTGACCCATCTCCCACACTCCAGCCCTCATCCTCTCTCTTCCCTCCCACAAGAGCGATAGGGTTCCCCTTGTCCTTACCTACCATCCCATCCGATCCACAGCCAAAGGATCATAAGCCGCCATTTCCACCACCTCCTTCGGGATGCCACCGCCAGACACATATTCCGCTCCCCTCCTGTCAAACCTGTCAGCCTTCCGCAGGGACCATTCTCTCTGGGACAGCCTGGTCCAGTCCTCCTTCACTCCCAACACCCCACAGTCTCACAGCAACTTCCCCTGCAACTACAGAAGGTGTAACATCTGTCTGTTTACTTCGTCCCTCCTCAGTATCCAAGGGCCCAAATGTACCTTCCAGGTGAAACAGCACTTTACGGCACTTCACTCAATCTGGTCTCCTGCATTCGCAGCTCACAATGTGTTCTCCTCTACATTGGAGAAATGAAGTATAGACTAGGTGATCGCTTTGCATTTTGTCTGCAAAGATAACCCTGAGCTTCCAGTTGCCTGCCACTTCAATGTACCACCCTGTTCCCTGGCCAAGGTCTCTGTCTCAGGCTTGCTGCAGTGCTCCAGCAAAGCTCAACACAAGCTGAAAGAACAACACTTCATTTTCCACTTGGGTACCTGCAGCCTTCTGGTCTCAATATTGAGTTCAAGTCTGATTTCTCTCCACACATCGTGCCCGACCTGCTGAGATTTTCCAACAGTTTCTGTTTTAGATACTAATTCTGGGTTCTTTATCAGTCAGGCTCTCAACCTAGCTCAGTCACACTCCCGCGAATTTGCAAACATTTATATCCAGGGATGCAAGAAATGTGCTCTCTGTGGGGAAAATAGAAAAAAGTTCAGGCGTTGTGCCCGTCTTAAATTAAAGAGAAACATGGGGACAATGGTTCTTTGGTGCATTATCCATGGCAAAGCTTCCACCAATCAGAATCAACTTGCCAACTAATCAGACCACTTTCCTCACGCAGTATAAATTTGTCGCTCCCTTCAAAATTTATCATTCTTGTGTCTGTCTTGATTAGTCCAAGATGGATAGCTTTGAGAACCTGTCTCTTTTCTTGAAGAAAACTCAAAGTTTGGATCTATGCCCATGGGGAACAGGCTAAGTATCACCAAACTCATTTTAGATTAAGACTTTTCCAGCCATCAGCGATAGGAAACCTATAAGAGCCCAGAGGTGAAGGGCCAGTGGCATAGTTCACGATATGTAATGCATATGTATAGTGCACTATGTAATATAACACATTCACTAACCAGTAATGCAGATATATCAATTGTCATCCAGAATTTACAAATCACAGCCCCATGCTTGCTTTATATATCCATTTGTAAATACAGAGATGTCTTGTGCAAGACTCAACTGGAAGGGAAAAATTAAAGCAGAGTTTTCCCCTGCAAGCCAAATTATTGAATGCTTTCATTTCAGATCCATTTTTATTTTTTACACATTTGGTGTCTGTCATGTAATGCACACCGTGGCCTGTACAACAATGTGGGGGCATCACTCACACCTTTTCTTCCCCTCTTTTAAAAACCCTGCTGCTCTTCCTCTGTGCGGTCCACTCAGGGACTGACCATCCTCAGCCAAGTAGCTCTTCCTGAAGTGTGGGTCCAAAGAGAGGACGAGCAAATTATACTTGAATATCAGGTGCCTGTCCTGTAATGTACCCACTTCCTAAAAGGAAAACTGATTGGTCGTCAGGATGTGGGTTCCAAACGTGCTGAATATTTCATGGGAAGTATGTTACTAGTAATGTTGAGATGGTTGCTGGCTTTCTCAGTAGCTGGATTAATTTCCTCTTACCTGTAACCTGCCAGAATATTCATGAGCGTTGATTTTCCAGCTCCTGAGGGACCCAAGATAGCTATGAGCTCTCCACTGCTAAATTTGCCTGAGATACCCTTCAGTAAAGTCTTGTAACCTATTGAAGCAAACAAAAACATATCGAGCATGAATGTTCATATGGATACTTTGTTTAAAACTTAATTAATTTGTTTGTTATCCAATGTTAACACTGGTGAATGGAACACTTTTCTACGATCGCCACAGGATTCTGCCCTTTGTTATTGTGATCCTGATGTCAGGTTTAAAGGTTGAGAGGATATCGGTCACAAACCAGCAATGTGTAGGATGCAACAATGGGTTACCTTCAAATAAAAATAGAGTGCTGCAGATGTTGGAGATTTTCTGAAATAAAACAGGAGGTACTGGAAAAGTTAAGCAGGTCTGGCAGCAGCTTTGGAGAGAGAAACAGAGTTTACATTTTGAGTCTAATATGGGTCTTTTTTCAGGACCAAAGGGGGATGGATATACTGGGCCTGGAGCGGGTTCAGAGGAGGTTCACGAGAATGGTTCCAGGAATGGAAAGTTTAACATACGAGGAACATTTGAGGACTCTGGGACTACGCTCTTTGGAGTTTAGAAGGGTGAGGGGGGATCTAATTGAAACTTACAGAATACTGAATGGCCTGGACAGAGTGGATGTTGGGAAGATGCTTCCATTGGTAGGAGAGACTAGGACCCGAGGGCGCAGCTTTAGAGTAAACAGAAGACCTTTTAGAATGGAGATAAGGAGAAACTACTTCAGCCAGAGAGTGGTGAATCTATGGAATTCACTGCCACAGAAGGCTGTGGAGGCCATGTCATTGAGTACATTTAAGACTGAGATAGACAGGTTCTTGGGGATCAAGGGTTATGGGGAGAAAGCAGGAGAATGGGGTTCAGGAACTTATCAGCCATGACTGAATGGCAGAGCAGACTCAATGGGCTGAATGGCCTAATTTCTGCTCCTATGTCTCATGGTCATATGGTCTGATGGGCTGGAAAATGGTGTTTTTTAATGCTGCGGACAAAAGGGGAAAAGATGGTGAGGGTGCCCACATCAAAAGACAAAAGGGAATGCAAACAATAGTAGAGGAGGTATATAGATGAAGAATAGGTGTTAATGGTAGGTGTGAATAGTGAATAATACATCAGCTCTGCTGACAGCAAAACCATGCAAACATGACACTTTGAGTTGGGGGAGGTGGTGATTAATCAAGACAGAAGACTGTTCATTGCTCTGAAGTTGTTGAACTCAATGTTGGCTAAGTGGAAAATGAAGTGCTGCTCCTCCAATTTACTTCACTGGGGCACTGCAGAAAGGATGTCAGATTGATAGCAAGAAGGTGAGTTGAAATAGCAAGCAACTAGATGGTCAGGGTTGATGGAGGACAGAAGTCAGAGGCCAGAAAGAGGATGCCAAGTAGATAAACAGTATAGATGGAATCACTGTCCAACAAAGGACAGGGATCAGGCTCCTGAAGCTATAGATCTAATAGAACTACAGTTCTGAAGAAGGGTCACTGGACCCAAAATGTTAACTCTGTTTCTCCCTCTGTAGTTGCTGCCAGACCTGCAGAATTTTCCCAGAGATTTCTGTTTCAGCTCCAATAGAAGACCTGTCAGATTAGATTCTGAAGAGCTATTCTGAAAGAAAGAAGGTCCCTCCATTTTGAGGCAGCCTCTCTCCAACTTCCTAAACTGTAAGTGTAAGAACAGATTCAGCAGCCAGGTCAGCATTATGCAGAGCCCTGAAGCCTCAGGGGCAGGCAATAGGCCTTAAGATATCATAGAATCCCTCCAGTGCAGAAACAGGTTATTCACACCATCAAATCTGATCCTCCAAAGTACCGTCCTACCCAGATCAGGACCCCCACCCTACACCCATAAACCCCACCTTTACCACAGCCAAAGCAACCAGCCTGCACATCTTTGGACTGTGGGAGGAAACCGGAGCCTACTGAACAATTTTGATTGCGTTGTTGATCAGGTTTCAATGACTATTTGAGCTGATCGTTGCCTCACTTTGGACTAGGAGGAGTCAAATTGAAGTATGAGTGTAGTTTTCAGAACTTTGTGGGATGCTAGAGAAGAGACTGCTGGGCCCCTTGCTAAAATATTTGCAACACCTATAGCCATGGGTGAATCCTGGAGGTTGATTAGTGTGGTGCCATTATTTAAGAAAGGCTGTAAGGAAAAGCCAGGGAACTATAGACTGGCAGGCCTTACGTCAGTGATGGGTAAATTGTTGGAGGGACAGAATTTACAAGCATTTGGAAACGCAAGGACTAACTAGGGATAGTCAACATGGCTTTGTGCGTGGGAAACCTTGTCTCATTAACTTGATTTCTCTTCAAGAACTCTTACAAAGAAGAATGATGAAGGCAGAGCAATTGACATTGTCTATACAGACTTCAACAAAGTGTTCAACAAGGTTCCACATGGTGGACTGGCTAGTCAGGTTAGATCACATGGGATCCGGGGGAGCTAGACAATTAGATGTAAAATTGGCTTGAAGGTAGGAGGCAGAGAAGAGTGGTGGAGGGTTGTTTTTTGGACTGGAGGCCTGTGACCAGTTGCATGCCATAAGGATCGGTGTTGGGTCTATAGTTTTTTGTCTTTTATTTTAATGATTTGGATGTGAATAAAGAAAGCAGATGTCACCAAAATAGGTGGTGTAGTGGACAGTAAAAAAGATTACCCACACAGACAGTCGCCCGAGGGTGGAATCAAATCCAGTTCCTGGCACTGTGAGGCAGCAGTGCTAACCACTGAGCCACCATGCCACCCATGTCCTTAATTGGTAGCCCACCCTCTTCAGCTGGGTAGTTGTGCTAATTCTGCTCCCGTCCTCCAGGAAAACTGCCTATGGAGGGGTGTGGGGTGGTGGGATTGGGATTGAGGCAGCACTTGTGTATGGGCCCCTTCCAGTCTCAGGCTCGCCCCTATATGCAGCTGAAAACCCTCACACTCCAGCATTTCTGAGTCCACTTTGGGAAGGGGTCAACTATAAATTGTGGCTGGTGCCAACAGAATATTTGCTCTGTAGACCAACACCTGCACTCCTGATGCTTGATGCATTCGGAATGGTTACAGACAAAAAAAAACTGCAGATGCTGGAATCCAAGGTAGACAAACAGAGGGCTGGGAGAACACAGCAGGCCAGGCAGCATCCGGGGGGAATGGAGAAGTCAGCATTTTCAAGTATTATCCTTATCTGAAATGTTGAATTCTCCTTTTCCCTAGGCGCTGCCTGGCTTGCTGTGTTCTTTCAGCCTTCTCTTTGTCATACCCAGAATAGTGTCTTACAAGGCTCACTACACGATGCAGCAGACACTCCTAGCAGAGACACATAAACAGATGAACTCTTTCATTGTTAAGAGGGGAGAATATGTGGAAAATCCTCTAAGAGTCCCCAAGCCATCAAACGGTTGAGTTACTCTTTCTCTGACACTAATAGATCTCAAGAATATGTTACATGTAGCAAAATTATAACATCATTCTGAGACCACGGATAATGGAAATTTGAAATAAATATCAAACAGAACAATTTCAACAGGTTTGACAACACCTTAGTATAACCACAGAAAGACATCAATCAAACATAGTTAACAATTCCCTCCAGCTGTCAAAATAGAACAAGCTTGCTGAGATAAACTTTTACGGAGTGCTTTGCTCTGAGCCAAGCAGGTGTAATGAGGGCAAAGGATAAGTAGTCTTCCAGTAGGATGAAAGTGTTGTTCTTTTAACGGTCTCTTTTGTCAATGAGTCCATGTTTATTTGCACCAAGGAGACGACGTGTGAAAGTGTTTGAATCCTCCATTATTGATAACTTCCTGGTCCAAAATGACTTGTGAATGGATTTTTTTGTTTACTCAGATATGCCACACATATAAGGCCCATTGGTTCTGTACATAATACACATGATGTTTATATCAGGTCAGAGGCGAGGAACGCTGTGGTGAGTAACTCACTTCCTGACTCCACAAAGCCTGTTCACCATCTGTCAGGTACAAGTCAGGAATGTGATGGAATACTCCCCACTTCCCTGAGTATGGTGTAACTCCAATACTTCCAGAGCTTGATTGGCACCACATCCAATTCCTCCACCGCCGACACTCAGTAGCAGCAGTGTGTATTATCTACAGATGCACTGCAGAAATTCACCAAAGATCCCTAGAAAGCACACTTCAGACCTAGAAGTACAAGGGTAGCACATACAAGGGAATGCCACTACCCACAAATTCCCCTCCAAGCCGCTCACCATCCTGACTGGGAAATATATCGCCGTTCCTTCACTGTCACTGGGTCAAAATCCTGGAATTCCCTCCCTAATGGCATTGTGGGTCAATCCACAGCAGGAGGACTGCAGCAGTTCAAAAAGGCACCTCTCCACCACCTTCTCAGCAGCAACTAGGAATGGGCGATACATGCTGGCCAGCCAGCAATGCCCACATCCCACAAGTGAATAAAATAAATTTAGATGACTGGGTATGGAAGATCCATGAGTTGTCGTGAATGTACAAGCGACAATGAAGAGACGTGGCATGAATTAGCTCAGGAGCTAAATAGGGAACGGGTGTGGATGGGGAACATGAGTCAGTAAGGATTGGCACAGAGGATGTGGACAGCAGGGGCAGGTGAGGGGTATAGAAACCCTAACAGACTTTAATTAAACAGGAATAAAGTCCTAAAGAACCAACACCGGCTTTTTAACTAATCTGCTCAGGTGTGGAGTAATCCCTGGGGCCACTTCAGCTTGGCTTCTGAATTAGCAGATCTGTCCCAAACATGCATCCCCAAAGTGAAGTACGTGACTTTCAAAAGCCTTTCTATGGAGGCAAGTTCAACAAACTGGGAAACTCACCTCCACACGGCACTGACCTCAGCAGCAAAAATCCAACCCCAGGTTAAAGTCTGCCATAAAGAAGCTGAAAGGGGCAAGTTGCATGAATGCACTATGTTACTATCCATTACGATCAACAGTAATTATCAGGCTGCACCTCTGATGACACTATCAGATTCCAATCTCCGTAGTTAAGGAAGGAGTCCATTTGGCACCCAACAACAAGTTAAAATAGAAAACTGCAGCATATTGACGTGTAAATCTTCAGGCTGACGTTAATTCCTTGCTCGCCCTGGCTTCTGGTGGGCACATGAGGTTAGCAGTGCCCCAGCAGAATCAACCTCACTCAAACACTACCTCCTACCGATCGTCAGCCACCCCATCCTCATCACTGGTGTCTCATGTTTAGGATTTATAGGAACAAAGCTGCATTTGTTTGTATCAGCTGTGGGTGGCTTAGCAAAATGCCTGCCTCCAAATCAAGACAGCTAATGGCTTGAGTCCCACTCCAGAAACGTGAGCTCGTATACAGGCTGGTGGACCACTGTAACAGTGAGTGAGTGCTGCACTGTCAGAGGTGCTGTCTTTCGAGGCACTAAAACCATGCCCTGTTCACTCTTTATGGCCAGACTTAAGAGGTCTCATGATCCTTTTGGAAAAGGAGCAGGGCAGACATGCCCATTATCCTGGAAAATCTTTAAACCAACACTGACATTCAGGCGTAAGAGAGATAATAGGTACTGCAGATGCTGGAGAATCCGAGATAACATGGTGTGGAGCTGGATGAACACAGCAGGCTAAGCAGCATCACAGGAGCAGAAAAGCTTGACGTTTCGGGCCTAGACCCTTCATCTGATGAAGGGTCTAGGCCCGAAATGTCAGCTTTCCTGCTCCTATGATGCTGCTTGGCCTGCTGTGTTCATCCAGCTCCACACCATGTTATCACTGACATTCAGGCGAACTGGTCAATTGCTCACTTTGCTGTTTTGTGGGAAATTGTTTATGTGCCGTGTTGGATGCTAGATGAGGAATTTTTCCAGGACAACAAAGGAACTCTAATGCTCTTTTCCAAAGGAGGACCCTCTGCAAGAGGAGAGATGTAGCTCTGGGTAATGTCTCTTACATCACATCAGTGACTACATTTCAAAAGAATTTCATTTGCTGGAAAGCATTTTGTGAGCCCTCAGGTTGCAGAAGGTGCCACATAATTGTAAGTCTTTAATTAGCAGTAATGACAAGATGTATTTTTGTAAAAATTCCAAGAGTGACTATGGTCTGAAAGTACCCAATTTAGTTGTAATGCACGTTTGGGATATGCTGAGGTCTTTGAAGCTGTTATACAGATGAATGTCTTAGATTGTAAGCCAAGACTCCACAACACTGCCAAAACAATACAGCGTCTTTAAAACATGCCCCAATAAAGTGTTTACCAGGAAGTGAAAAGGCTACAAAACAAAAAAAAAAGCACAGGTTTTCCACGGTCAAAATACATGGAAGAACATCTGACACTTAATGAGGAGTTTGAGGAACATGAAGGAGTTACAGGCACAGTTTTGGCTGTCTTGTGGGAAAATAAAAATGCCCTAAATTTGTGCAGTCAGTGATCCTCAGCAGTTTACATACCAGGCTAGGGATTATACTGAAAAATTCAATTAAGCCTTAACTCTTTTAATCTCTCCAGGCCTCAGGGAGATTCAGGTTCACTGCAGTTCAATGACCTGGTTGTCTTCAGCACAGCCTGAATGCTAGCTTGCTCACGCTCTACGGCAGAAAGGAATGGCTCAGTAACGCATCCGGTTTACACTATGTGTTATCACACCAGGCCATTCAAGAATGTTCCAGAATTGACCCTGTTTGTATCAGAGATAAAAGGTACTGCAGATGCTGGAGAATCCGAGATAACAAGTTGTGGGGCTGGATGAACACAGCAGGCCAAGCAAGCCTGCTCCTATGATGCTGCTTGGCCTGCTGTGTTCATCCAGCCCGACAACTTGTTATCCCTTGATCCTGTCTGTGTTGTTTAGACAATTGTAGCTGTGGGCAGCAGTGAGGATGTGCCAAATAGTCAAATCAAATGGAGCCTGGCTCCCCTTCTGTCTTGGTGGGTAGGTGTGTAGATGTAAGCAGGGGAAAGATTCAACACTGCCATGTTGCTGCTTCACCTAGACAAATAGCTGATCTCCTACGGTCACTCACAGTTAGCTGGGGCAACACCATCGTGGTGTCCCAGCAAGGAATCAACACCTTCAGGCAATCTCGCCCGACCCTAACTCCTGTTGGATTCCATCAGGAGTGACATTAAACATCAGCAGGGCAAAGGGGAGTGCCAGGCCACTTCAGGGTCCCACGCGAATGCTTCACTGACTGGGTACATGAGAGAAGAGGGGCTTTGAGAACAATCACAGCTGGTGCGTCAGTGCGGGGTGGGGCTGAGAGATGAAAAATTCAGGTGTCAAGGCCAGGCCAATGCACATGTTCAAAATAAGCAAGATAAAGTTGCTTTGTCAGCCTATAACATGAGCGGTTAAAATGGATCCCCACCTTGTTGCAAAGATAGTCTGAGCTAAATTCAAGATCGTTCTACTAATGAAACCTTCATATTAGTTTCATATGCACCCTGGATCATTCTAAATGCTCATTTGTTTCGGGATCTTGTGCTACAGTGGTACTATCCCTACTTTTGAGCCAGGAGGCCTGGTTTCAAGTCTTGTCTGTTCCTGAAGTGTGTCATAACATCTCTGAACAAATTGATTCAAAAAGGGGCTTAAAAAAAACACCCATTTGTTTTAGTCCACACATGCTATACAGTATGCAAAATTGAAAATACATCACCTTGTTACTGCAGAAATATTACACGTTTAGTGAGACAGAATTTTCAAAACTCAATCTGTGACCCATATACGTACGCATTGACTTTATCACTGCAGGGCATGGATGTTCAAGTCAAGCCTCCAGCCAGAATGGGGAAGCACTTTCACCTAATGCACTACATATGCCACCCCACATGCCCTCAGTTTTTATTACCACCTTCCAGCCTGCCTACAAGTAACAGCTGGCAGAACAACATTTTCTGGAACCGACAGAAAATAACGCTCCTATTGTCATTTCAGATCAGAGTGCACATCAATCAATGGAGAGGAAAGGAGCAGGTGCAGGGGCTTAAACTACAGCATAGAAGATAGTAGCTGCAGTGATAGCAAGACTGGTCTTTCTTGGGAAAGCATACTAATGCATTGTCATCCTTTATCCAATGGAAAAGGGTACTATAATGCTGTTCGGATTTCACTTGCTGAGAATTCAGCCTACGATTTGGACAGCAGACCACTTGCTGTCAGTGGAAAGCAGAAATTTCAGTGCACTGAATTTCTGAGATTTTAAAAAGGCCCACCAAACACTGTTGAGGGCAATACTGACTTGTATAATCAGCTCCTTGAGAAATTATATATAGGATCTTTATATAGGACCTTTCACAACCCCAGGTCATCTCAAAGTGATTTAAAGCAATTGATTACTTTGTTCTGATGTTTTATCATAGAGTCATATAGGACAGACACAGGCGCTTCGACCCAACTCCTCCATGCCAACCAGGTTTCCTAAACTGAACTAGTCCCATTTGCCTGCATTGGCCCATATCCCTCTAAACCCCTTTACATGTACCTGCCTCTATCACTTGTAAATGAAGCTGCAGGTATTGCTAATTAGTGATATTTCAGACCTTAGACCGTAAGTGTATTATAACTGTCACTGTTCAACTTCGGAAAGAACAGTCAATTTGCAAATAGTGAGCTCCGACACATAGTACTGCCATTACAACCAGATTACCGGGGTTTTGAGGGATGCTGGATGGGGATTTTTTTTTCCAGGACAACAGAGGAACTATAATATAATATAACAAGGTGTAGAGCTGGATGAACACTGCAGGCCAAGCAGTACCAGAGGAGCAGCAAAGTTGACGTTTCAAGTCTGGACCCTTCTTCAGAAAATTTCCTGCTCCTCTGACGCTGCTTGGCTTGCTGTGTTCATCCAGCTCTACGCCTTGTTATCTCAGGTTCTCGAGCATCAGTAGTTCCCACTATCGCCAAAGGAACTCTAATGCTCCTTTCCAAAGGAGGACCCTCTGCGAGAGGAGAGATGTAGCTCCAGGTAATGTCTCTTGCATCACATCAGTGACTACATTTCAAAATTATTTCATTTGCTGGAAAGCATTTTGTGAGTCCTGAGGTTGCAGAAGGCACTATACAAATGTAAGTCTTTAATTAGCAGTAGTGACAAGATGCATTTTTGTGAAAACAGTGGGTCACTCCACTTTACCTCTGCTCACTGTCCAAGAAATGGTGTCCCTCCAGTATCTGACTGAGTAACCTTTCCTCAATTCAAAGCATCAGCCAGCACGCACTATCCATCCTTAGAGTGTGTCTCAGAACCCAGCCTAGGCCCACCAGGAACCTATGTTTATATGTGCGTCTTTATCTAGCTGGCAGCAGGGATCAGGATCAGATGCTGCAGCCAACCATTCAGCTGAAAACAACTAACTCAGGACAGATAGACGGTGGGACCTTATAGTCAATCTCGATCAGTTTACACAATGGCATTGACCAAACATGAGCATATCCCTTCAATAAAGCAGGAGTGAAGCAAACACATGTCATTTTCCCTGAGCTATTTCGGCTTTTTCAGCCTGTTATCTGTCTCTTGATTGTAAACAATTGGCATTTCACAAACACAAACTAGGTTGAATGACCTTTTCATTTTCTTTCTTCAATTGCTTCAGGTCATTCTCAATGCTTTATATATTGATTCTGCGAACCCCCCGCCATGTCCTGCTTCTAAGCCTATTGTGTTGTGGGGCTCACAATTGGTCTGAATCGATTCTGCAGATTTAATTAATAAGATTTCACACACTGCCTAGCAACTTGGCTGCACGACATGGTTTTAAGCCAGGGTCGAACAGATGGCAATTAAAACTATATTTTGGGCAGTTTAACAGGGCTGGCGTGGATTATCCTTCCACTGAAAAATGTAACTGGCAGACAAAGGCCAGGACTGGTCCTGTAGTGATGCAGAAACGCCAATGTCCCAGCACCGAAGTAACATGTAACGACTTCTAACGCCTGGTTCATAATATTTTCTCTCTTTCGTCTTCTACAAGCAGCAGTGGCTGACCATGGTGGTACAGTCACTAGACACCCTCTCCTCCAGCTCTCTGAGAAAATGACGCCTCAGTCATACAGTCATAGCTCCAGAGGTGAACTGAAAAAGTTGTCTCCTACCTCCCCACCAGCACAGGTGACACCTCAATACCTATATTATCTAGATTAGAGTCAGGACACCTCGCTGCAAGTTGGCACATAGAACATGGAACAGTACAGCACAGTACAGGCCCTTCGGCCCACGATGTTGTGCCGACCTATTATCCTACTAAGATCAAGCTACCCTGCGTACCCTACATTTTACTATCCTCCATGTGCCTATCCAAGAGTCGCTTAAATGTCCCGAATGTATCTGACTCCACTACCACTGCCGGCAGCGCATTCCACACACCCACCATTCTCTGCGCAAAGAACCTACCTCTGACATCTCCCCTATACCTTCCTCCAATCACCTTAAAATTATGCCCTCTCGTAATAGTCATTTCCACCCTAGGAAAAAGTGTCCGACTATCCACTCTATCGATGCCTCTCATCATCTTGTACACCTCTATCAAGTCATCTCTCATCCTTCTTCGCTTCAATGACAAAAGCCCTAGCTCCCTCAACCTTTCCTCTTAAGACCTGCCCTCCAGTCCAGGCAGCATCCTCCTCTGCACCCTCTCTAAAGCTTCCACATCTTTCCTATAATGAGGTGACCAGAACTGAACACAATACTCCAAGTGTAGTCGAACCAGAGTTTTATAGAGCTGCAGCATAACCTCATGGCTCTTAAACTCAATTCCCCTGACAATGAAAGCCAACACACCATACGCCTTCTTTACAACCCTATCAACTTGGGTAACAATTTTGAGGGATCTATGGACGTGGACCCCAAGATCCCTATGTTCCTCCACACTGCCGAGAATCCTGCCATTAACCCTGTATTCTGCATTCAAATTCAACCTTCCAAAATGAAGCACTTCACATCTCAGCAGCTGGTCCAAGGAGAGCTATCCCAGGTAGCTGGCACTCAGAGAACTGCAGGAGACTGGCCCCTGGCTGCAGAGCATCCATGTTGTTGGCAATTAAGTAGTTGATGCAAATGGATAAGCAGACACAGGGACGGCAGGTAGATTTGTCCGTGGCAGAGGTTTACCTATATAAAGACTGCAGGAATGCAGCAATGTGCTTGGGATCTTGTGGTCTCAGACATGTGTGCTTCTGGCTGGTGGTTGTCATGGAGATCCAGGTTCATCAGTCTCAGGGTCAGCACACATCTGCACTCTTATCACCACAGACGTCTGTGCTCACCAACAACATGGCTACAGGGGAACAAGGGGCCTTGACCTCACTCTAGCTGCCCCTCCCTTTCAAAGGGCCAGGGCAGTGCCTGGAGGTACCCAGCCAGAGGGGGAGCCACACACAAGTAACGCAACCCCCAACCCAGCCAAAGGCAAAGGTGGTCGCTCCCCAAACAGGTCCAGCCTCTCTGTGATAAAAGGTACTGCAGATGTTGGAGAATCCGAGATAACAAGCATGGGGCTGGATGAACACAGCAGGTCAAGCAGCATCATAGGAGCAGGAAAACTTGACGTTTCGGGCCTAAACCCTTCATCAGAAATGGCCATTTCTGATGAAGGGTTTAGG